>JARUPY010000576.1:0-102393 GCA_029817715.1 Melastoma dodecandrum | reverse complement strand
TCTTCTCACCATTGGCGAGACAGTCTTCCTCCCTCTCGCTGTAGAAGAAGACGAATCGAAGTCCGACAGGGTCGGTGGATTTCAACGGACATAGAGGATATGAACCCCTGTTGCTATCCGCCAAAGCATTCCCTCTGCTACCCCAATGAGCCGTCGCCTGGCTGAAGAAGAATGAGGGATGCCACAGAAAACCAATCTCCCACCATCAATCTCACGTCGGTCTCAACAGCTGCTGGGGCATTCCTTGAGTGGGTGCCTTCCGGGGATTGGCTTCAATCCCCCTGATGACGGGAACAGGAGAACCCGGCTCAAACATATCATACGTAGATGAAAACTGTCGTGCTTGGGAGCTTGTTGGTGGAGCACAAAACATCATCCTGGTACGGAGGGAGGGTAGCATAAACTGCGTTGGGATGAATCCGAGACCTTGAGGTAGATATCCGACGGTGGGGCCTGAGGGAGGTCGTGGTCGAGATGGGCAGGGGACAATGTCATGCGTCGTGGGAGGGAGGGAGCTTGCGGTGTTCCCCGGTGGGCTTCGACACCCGTTGTTTCATACCCTCCAGGAGATTTAGCAAACGCCCCCCAGGCACCTAAACGTCGCCCATCTATATCACAAACCCTTCTAGTCGTCGTCGACTGCTATCTTCGGGGGAATTGAGTTAGTAGTTGTCTGTTAGAAGAAGAGAAAAACGGTCTCATCGGTCACATTTTTCTGGTGTCCACTTGTTTTTTGTAAATAAGGGAGCGTTTCGGCTCATCCATTTCTTTTCTTTTCATTTTTTAAACCTAATTTCGAAACGTCGTGTAGGCTCTTCCTTTTTGCTTTTAAAATTCGGTCGTGTTCTCCCTGTCACCATCCAAACGTTCACGACTTCTTGCAAATTGTCCGTGAATTAATAATAATTGGCCATTGGCCGGTCAGGCCGCGCCCCCTCCTCCACCTTCCTCATTTCATTTTACATTCTTAATGGTTAGTCCAACATCTTTTTCTTTCGACTAGGAATTGTCTGAAGTTCCACGAAAATTCCCTGCCAAAATGGACAACTGCATTTTCCCTCTCGGGTCACTTAAGCTAATATCTTGGGCCAGTTCATCAGATTCTCCAAGCTTCCTTCCAGATTACACGGGGGGACCGGACGATGACCAAAGACCCGATTTACGTCCCTGTCCTTTCGCCTTGCTGTTTCTTGCCTTGCTGCTGCTGTTCTGTTCCTACTATCGATCAGTAGCAGGCTACGAGCGCCAGTGTCTTCGGCATTTGACTAGGACCTTTGGGGATATCCAATCTGCAAAAGTCCTTTTCATCTCCATGCTCTGGCTCTTGTTCCCTGAAACTGTTTTTACCCTTTTCCGCCTTTGCAAAAAGAGTAGGGGTTGGGCTGGGCTGTTCGTTGAGAGGGCGACGGCCCTTTGGAACACTGTATCGGAGTCCCAACACTTTACTATCCTCTAACAACAGGGCTTGCACCATCCTCCATGGCCTTTTCTAAGGTAGAGTACTAAGTTAGTTTCTAGGTTACAGGGGTTCTTGGGGGGAGGAAGTCGAGGTCCTCGTTGCATTCCTGAGATTCGTGATTGCCCAGGCGCTTCGGAACTTCGTGGTTTTTCGGGTTCAATGGAGGCATCCTCGCGAGAAGGCTGCTGGCAATGTTCCTCATATTTCAGGGAAATTTAAGCTGCCTTCGTGCTCATCTTCAAGTCAGGCTTATTACAAGACACATACCCCTTGTTCTTATCATTGATTTCAAAAGTGATTTTGCTGTCATCTGCCTAATTCAGGGAAACATCCCCATCCCTTTACCAGCGTTCAGATTGATTTTTGTTCTCGACTTCTGGCTGGATAATCTTCTGATACATCCCCATCTTGTATATTTGCCAATAAATCGATTTCTTTCCCATCTTATGAACGGGAGATCTTCAGAAAACTGTCCTCTGTAATACTTGCATCGATTCCGGTTTCTTCTCTATGTTCCAATCCGGGGTAACTTTTCAGATACATTGAGTACCATTTAAACTGTGCATACATTTACGTACTTCACTCTCATCTTCAGGACAGGATAACCTCTAGAAAACAGTCCCGATCCCTAATACTTGACTGCCATCCGTTAATGTTTGCTTCTCCATTTCCCTCAATTTCTGTACATAGGTACTTACATCTGATGACAGATGGATCTGTGGCGTTCTTCTTGATATTAGAGGAAACTTGTTTTCTTTTTATGTGTTCAATCAGCCAACTGCCTCTAACAGACATGGTTGAAGCAGGGGAAGGTACCTTTGATTTGTTCAGCAGCTTTTCCCTACCACAAGGTTGGCATCAGAAATACATCAGGTTGATTATCATCCGAGTATATAATCCTTCTAATGATGACAGTGTTGAGCTTGGCTGTAGGGCCCTCTCCACATCAGTATATGCTCTCATTTGCAATGTAATGAGATCCTCAGGGCACAAGATCCATGATATTAACAATCTGAAGGGAAGGTCGAGAAAGTCAGCCTAGCACGTATATCAAGCAGCACAGTGCAAAGTTTCTCAATACCTGGATACAAAATTGCATATGTGCTCTCCTTTCTTGTAACTATGTGAGAGAACTAAACAACCATTTATAAAGGGAGGCAAGGCATACTATCTCTTCTCACAAATCACTGTTCAAAAGATTGTGAAATAAGTAAAGTACCTAGATATTAAATTTCCAGAATAACTATGTATAAGAAAGTGAGGAGTTAAAAATAACCCTGGTTTTTTGTATTTGATGCTGGGATCACAGTCATTACATGAATGTTTTGCACCATTCTTCATTTTAATCACTCAGGCGTTCATCCACTTGGCTAGTTGATTTTTTGACCCATAATCACATTCTTGGAATGCCTCCCGAACCTTTCTTTACAACGGTCACAGTTAACACACCATTTTTACCTGCAAGCTCAAAACTAAAAGCCAATATAGCTTGCTCCAGATTTAACAGGTAACAATTTAAACTACCTAACACCAAAACAAAATAAAAAAGGGAGAATCAATTCACTGTTAAAAATCAGCATCCATACCCAATTTTGCATATTGGTATAAGATCTCGCCCTTCCGGACGCATTTCAATAGCTTCCAATTTCTTTGTGTTTAAACCTGGTGGAATGCTCTTAATTAATCGTGGATAAACAGGGTCTTAGCAGGCCTCCACAACATAAGGGGAAAACTGAGGGACAAGTTCTGATAGTATGTAATTTCTTCCTCCTGAAAATGATAGATGACCCACTCCATATTGTGAATGACCTTTCCCCCAGTGCGTTTCGCCTGTTTAGAACAGAATAAACTTATAGGAAAAATTTTTTTTATTTCATAAGATCATAAAGCGGTGCAGACAGGAATTTTCCGATGCCACACCAACATGACGAACATCATTATATTTCCCAATAGTAACTTAGTATCAATATATACATCAAGCAGATAACCCTTTGTGAAAACAAGCATTTCAGCACTTACTGTGGTAACAATTGGCATGCGGTGATGCCGGGTTCTGTAAGATGGAACTGTACCCGGTACCACTTAAAATAGCATAGATAACGCAAAAAAAATAAAAGAATGCATTCAGGAAAATTGGGATAGCTAAACACTGCCTTCAGAGAAAAACTCCGCACCTCCAACTCTCGTATGTTCACATTATCCATGTCAACTGTACAAAACTCCATGGCATCTAACTTCTGCATACTCGCCTGTCGCTTCCAGTTGGGATTGTAATGTTAGCAAAGCATTGGTTGTGGGTTTCAAAAAACCATCGCATACCTTATAACGAACAAATTCATATTCATGATATGGCAAATACATTTAGATAACGCTCAGCCAAAAAATCCATTCAGAACACGAGATATCCCCATCACACTCCTGCCATCCAGAAAAAAATTATTGTACCCTTACAAATCTCAAGAACGAAATATCTTATGGCTTCCATAAATAAATCTTTCGGTCATAGGTAATACATACACTGATGTAAACATCTCATCAATGATTAACTCCGTGGTTGGAGCTAGGAATTGCAAGAGAAGCAGCATTCTAAATCACGATTACTAGCTGGGAATAGATAGAGTTCAAATGATTCACACTATCAAAGACTTATCCTCCTTATACGGACACTCCTATCAGTAAACCAAACAATAAGAAATGGCTTTCCTACTTCCCGCACACTACTGATTTTTCCATCAAAAGGTTCATGGTGTAATACAAATTATGAATCTTGCCCAAAGTTGTAAACCGGTTAGAAGTTGAAGGCATAGGTCATTACAGCTCAGAGCTGCACCGATTCCTATCCATTTTGAATATAATAAACCCCCACCACCCACCCACACACACTCAAAAGGTTGACTGAATTGATAACACACCACCTCCTGCTGTCTGTTATGCATCACCACAGAACTAGTTACAAATAGAAATGATACAGCAAAGATAAACTTAAAGACAAAAAAATTACAGAGAATCTACCCATATTTTGCTTGCCTCTTACTTCTTGGAGCAGACTGGCGAACCAAACTGCTCCTCCTCCTCCATTTCCGTCAATGGTCCCTTCCACATGGCAAACTCCTCCCTTCGTGCTTCACTTACCTTGGCCTGTCCTTCACGGAAGGGCACTGGCGCCTGAACATGGCTTAAATTCCCTCTATTTTCCCCCCCCCCCCCCCCCCCCCCCAGGCCCCCCCCCCCCGGGTGGCAACTACAAAGGAATCAAAACTCCTTCAGCTTCCTTCGTCGCTCTCTGGAAGTGGCGGAAGCCCAGTCCATGGGCATTGGCCCTTCGGTGGTCGGACCAAAAGGAGCGTATGGTGACCTCCTGCAGCTTCTGCGGCCGCTCCTTCGGGTCTCCAGTGTTAAACTATACTTGTGAACTCTGATGGGCGCGGCGCCCTAGTACACGTACCGTTAAACCATTCTCGCTTAGCTTCAACCATCGGCTTTCGTGCCCAGTCCTAAATGTTCTCACGATTCTTAGCAGAAGCTTCAATCACGCTCCTTCAGTTTTGGTTCCAGCTTGACGTGAGAAACTCGCTTGTAGGGGGGATACCCCGCCCTTCGAGTCACTTGGACTTTCTCCCAGGGATAGACGGTTGGCGCGACGGCACGGAAGGCTGTCCCCGCGGACCGGAAGCCTCTCACTTGGTCCTCGCCACGGTCAGCCGCATCCTCTTCCATCGACTGTGGCTATTCGGGTGGCGCGAGTCGATCGGCGGAAGCGGATGATGTCGGCCTCGATTTTTCTCCTGGGCGCGGCGGCGGTCATCGATTCCGCGAGCGTTGGTGCGTTGTTTCCAACGACGAGAATAGGAATTACAGCGGGTGAGCTGTAACGGGTGGAAGTGGGAAAGGGTTAGGATTAGGGTTAACGGGGGGGTGAGATATCGGTAAACGGTCGGAGAGAGTGAGCCTTTTGCGACATTTCTATGCGATTCGTCGGACGGCATAACGGGCGAGCAGGGCGAGTATCTTCACATCCGAGCAGAGCTCGGAAGGAGGAGAAGATAGACGATCATGGGCCTGGTCCTGGTCCAGGGATAATTGGGGTAAGCTCAATTCATGATCGGGCCCCGATTAAAATCTTTCATAATTTCTGAAACCGACGGGCTAGAGCGTGGAGGGGAGACGGCGATGTCATCGGGGGCGGGAAAAAAAAACTTGGCGCACCTTCTCAACTTCACCGCCTTCCCGCCCCTATATGAACCAACCACACGAACAGGAGGATTTTGCTCTTATATATACCAGCATTCTGCCCACCTGACCGTTCAAGATGGTTGAGACCGACGGTCCTAGGAGCCCTTTGCCCCAAGATTCCCCAAGCTCTCACCTCAAAGGTTGAGGATCAGTCGCGGTTTGAGTTCCCTCAGGGTTCAAGAATGATCTCCGAGGGAAACGCGGTTCCTCCCATCCCGCGGGTCCCCCCTTCGCTGCCGGCTACGACCTCTTCGAGGTAGCCTCTGATAAGTTTTGGGAAGTTCATTTCTTCGGGATTGAGAGGTGATTGATTGGAATCTTCTGTTGTTTCGTCACAGGTGCGGTTTTGAGACGAAAAAGTGCCTGCCCGGGGGAAGTGAAAGCCCTAATTCCTACCGACCTCAGCATCGCCATCCCTGAAGGGACATATGCTCGAATAGGTAAATCGTGTTGTCTTTGGGGTTTCTTCGTCAAAGCACTTCACCAAAAACCGTTCTCGGACCCGTTGATGGTGGGCCGTGGTGGTTATGAGGTCTTCGCAGCTCCGAGATCTGGTGCTAGGCACTGAAGCATTCAATTGACGTCGGAGGCCGGAAAGTGATTGGATGCAGACTACAGGGGACAGGTTGTAGCGTTTCATTCTGTTCCAACCACTCTGAAATAGGCTTTGAAGTGAAGCCTGGGGATTCGTTATTGCGCAGCTGATACTGGAGAAGTTCGTGACATCCGGATGTCCTCGAGGTGGAGGGAATCCTGAAGAGACACTGAGGGGTTGCGGCCGGTTTTTGTGTCTACTGGAGTCTGTAGGTGTTTTGTTGTTCGGTTTCGAGTTCCGTGATAATCTTCTATAATTAGGGGAAATAGGGGTAAATCTGGTGGACTATCTGCCTCTGGGGTTGCTTTTGATGTTGCATGACATTATGCTTATCTCAAAGAACTTGCTGATCAAGCTCCTTTATGTTAAAATTTGCAGCATGATCACAGCTTCATCTGCTTTGGGTCCTTTCTGCCATCGAGCTCTGGTTTAATTGGCCTGATTCGGCCTATATTTTAGGTAGAATACTGGGAGGATGTCTGAAGTCGAATGCAATATTGATAGGTTAAATTTTGGTAAATATTGGGTCATGCTCGGTTGGGTAATCTGGTTGAGTTGATGCGAACACGTGTGCTACCTCAAAGCTGTCTATGGTAAACATTGTTGCTGGAGCTGTAGTCGAAGCCTTACGATCCATTGGAGCTACCTAGTGTAAACAAATGGGTACTACCCCATTGATCAAAGTAGTCATGCCCCATATGGAAAACCACTTGGGACGGCTACCCTCATGGTGCTTGTAGAATTGACAAAAAGTTAGGGGAACTAGGAAGGAGTAAGCAAGATAATTCATTTGCTTCACTTTTTTTTGAGTGGGGGGAGGGGGGGGGGGGGGGGGGGGGGGGTGCGTAGGAGGCTTTTGCATTGTGCCAAGGGTAATCGCCATTGTTCACTCCCCCTTGCCTATAATTTCAGACGATGATAAAATATAACACCCCTCCACAACTTGTTGAGTAGGGAGTTTTGTTCTTTAATAAACGTTATTTGGAAAATATTTCGACAAATGATACATTAAGGATAATAATTCTGCGAACTAAGCCCATACCTAAGTTGGCCTTAAATAGGCCGGACTTCTCTATACTTAGTAAATAAAAAAATTCTAATGGTAATTTACATGAGGAAAGTCAGCCTTTAAGGTCGACTTCCTCAATTGAGTTTTTTTTTTTTAATTCTCAAAAGCCAAAAAAAAAATTTAACATGAGGAAATCAACCTTTTCGCCAAAATCCGAAGTCGGGTCTTTGTTTGGCCGGAACTTCCTTAATGCGTCCGTCATTCCCTTCGTTCGCCAAATTTTTTCTAATTGTGTTGAAGTCGGCTTTTGTAAGGCCGACTTCCGTTCCCCAAAAACCGATAGTCAGCTTAACACTAGGCCGATTTCCTTGGCCTTTGTAAGACGATTTAAGTGGGTTTGTTCACGAATTATTTTCTTTTATATTTCGCCCAATTAACGTCATTAAGGAACTGTTGACTTAGTAAATTAAATTTTGGGCCTGGGCTTATGTAGATGCCCTCGGTAATACTTCAACAGCTACCTAAGCACGATGTCGCCCAGGCGGACTCATGACAACGTCAACTGGGCTAACTCAGATATCGATGTCGCCCTGGTCGAAATCATTATGAAGTCAGACTGGGTTAACTAAAGTCGAAGTAGACGGGTTAATCTCTGTTAATCTCTTGACAATATGTCTTCCAGGTCGTACTCTTGACGAGGTCGGTTGGGATAACGCATGATGAAGTAGACCCACAATGGAGTTTACTAATGACGATTCATGTATAGAGTCGACTTGGTCAACTCACTACTAAGATATGACTACAAATAGGACCCAATAGTAGATAGGTCTACTTATTAGGCGTCTAAGTCGACGTTATTATCTGAACAAAGGCAACTACAGCAGCCAAAGCCCGTACTATCAATACTAAAAGCATGTCGACGGTGTATGGGAATTACAATTTATTTGTGTCCTTAAAATTCACGATTGTTAAAAGAATCGTAAAACCGATATTCTAATTTTCCAGGAATCGTGATCACCGTATATCATGGGGAGTTGTTGGGACCACTCCCAACGTAATTCTAGGAATCAGCATCCATTTGACACGATCTGTAAAACAAAGATACCCACTCGTTACGTGTTTGGACAAGTACGAGCTCTCTATAACTAGCCAAAGGAAGTTTTTTGCTTTCCAAATAGGACAAAACACGAATTACACACAGCCCAAAATTCTGAAGTCTGTTCGTCAACCTTAGGAAATTAGATGCCCTGACCCGGGTTTCACTAGGTCAATAAAACTACCGGCTTCCACTCGACAGAGTGAGCTCGTAGGGCCTTTGAGTCAATCCTCCGCCAGGCGGATTTCCATCCGACGAAGTGAGCTTCGATAGGGCCTTCGTCACAACTCTGCCAGCGACCAACCACCCTCCGACGAAGCGAGCTTACCAAGGCACTTCGTCACGGACCTTCCGCCAGCAACCACCGCAGACGGATGCGAGATTCCAAGGCCTTCGTCCCACTGCGTTCCTCGCCGCATTATACAAGGTCCCATATCGCCACTACCCTGTCTCACTTTTTACCTTTTAATGGCTGTAAGCCCTTTCTTTTAAATCTTCTAAAGATTGTAAGAACTTGCTATGATTTCTGTATAAATTAGTGCATCTTCTTTACTGGCCGAACCTCATAATACAACTACTGTGAGTCCATTGCCAAATATTTCCGACGTGATCCGTTCCAGTACGGCGAACACGTTTTGGCGACCACTAGTGGGGAGGCACGCTTTCGATGGAAAAAGAATGCCGAGAAATCACTCGATAGACGTGACTGAGTCTCAGAATCCCTTAGATGGAGGAAACGAAGAAATCCAGGGAAATTCCTCCGGGAGAGAATCGGAAATTGCCAGCGCCTGCGCACTAGGAGGCCAGTGCGGCAGCTTGCCAAACCCAGTCAGAAACTCTCCTCCGGGATAATGGAACTTGCCAGCGCCGGCCCTTAGGAGGCCAGGCAGCTACACAAAACCAAGTCCATCTTGTGATTCACTTACCCCGTGCCGAAATTTATTTCGAGACTGTGGAGTTCCAACAAGGAGACTGGGGGGATGTGCGTCAGGAGTTGGACTGCTATTGAAAAGGGTATTTCTAATGGATGTCCAAACTCTAAGTAGGGGCTGTCTTTCTGGCCCAAGCAAACGAGGAAAGAGTAAGACCTCATATGGAGAGGAAACCCCCTTTAGGGAGTCTACGTTCATGACAGACGCTTCAGTACGGACTGCTCAAGGGCCCCACGTAACAGTTGACTTTTTGAGCAATCTGGAGATAAGGACGAACTGCTCTTTTCGAACCCCGGGAATCTGGTTACCCATGGTCGACCCTCTTCTTCACGAAAAATCGACCAACAGAATACGTATTGGAATGCAGGCAGAGGAGAACTTTCAAGAGTTAACAGATCAGAAGGGGGCAGGATTTTATTCCGTCTCGGTTCGGGCCATGGAAAAGAACTTGTAATCGACGCGACTGGAGATCCCCTTATGAGCTTGGATCCCGAGGTGGAAACTTTCCGGGGAGGAGCCTTCTCTTCTTTACATGATTGGGATCCAGCGAATCAGGCAATGGGCGGAAAGATCTTCCGTAAAGCCGAATTAAGGTCAAACTCGACCTCCAGCACAGGCCCCTAGTAGGCGGGGTGTACCCCCAGGACCTTGAGCGGGAAGGCTCCATTAATCTCAGGTTATTAGAGCAAGTCGTTCCCCGGAATAAAATAGCTCGGCGAGACGATGCCTGTTTGTACAGGATCTCCCTATCCTGCCATATGTCGACAGGGACTTTCTCTCTACCTAGAGGTCTATAAGGTCCCCGACTTTCACTCGTTTTTCGGGTGAGGATTGATAAATGGACCCCACTCGAGACATGGTCGCTCGCTTCACCTCCAACCAAACTTGGTGAGGCGGGCTGGGGGGAAGGTAACGACCTTTTCTTTTGGAAACTGAAAGCTTCCATTCCCTAACTCGTTAACGGGAGATGCACTTTATTGGTGGTATGCGAAGTCTGCCTACCAGGCGGTCCAGTAGCCTAATGGTCTCAGATGCAGTCTATGTTCGTAATAATGACCTTTGCTCAATGGACACCCCCCATGTCGATGTTTTGACGGTAATGCGCCTTAAAACAGGCCTAAAACGAGAGAACACCCAGGGCAGTTTCTTACATTGAAACCTTAGGAAGGCCCTACTGCGGTGTTACACCCCCCATACCGGAGAAGGGAATCAATTACTTCTCGCATTAAATTGTCGCGTGACTATCCCGTTCCGGGAAAAAAGCCTGCAGGGCGAGAGGCGCTTGGACTGACCTGTATGGACTTAGCAAGGAGGGGGGGGCTTACTGAGTATTATCAAGCTCCCTTACAGAGGAAGCTCAGCTGACTCGAGGCCTAACACAAGTCGACACTTATGAAAGTCGACGTTGGCGGAATTTGTCTAAGGGGGGAGTCGACTTATATGCTGATCCCCTGACTAAGGAAGGAATTTCCAAAGCTAAGGCAATCCCAAAAGAATGGCCGAGGAAGGAAAGAATAATATCTCTTTCGACACGGATAAAGTCGATCGCTATATTCGACTGGCTTTATCAAAGGAAAAGAATTAGGCTTAAGGCTCCGGCCATACGAGTCCCTCTTTAGACCGAGAGGGAAAGAGAATAGGAATTACTGCCAAGTGGCATGGGTCCTTCAACCATGCTAACCAAAGGATTGTTTGTCCTTTAGGGAAATATCATTCAGGGACTTTAATAGGAGTCTAAAGAGCTCCGTTTTCCTTAGGAGGATCGACGGATAGTCGCCCGTGGTGGATGATAATCCATTCGGGGATATGAAGTCGCCATTCATACGTTTTGAACATATTTGAATGCTGAGGTTAATCTCTTAGAAGTTATTAACGATTACTCTGGTTGTATCCTCGCAGGACCTTAACAAGCAACCGGCGGAGACTTTGGTGGCCTAATGCCCTGATGTGAAGACGTACTGGCTGAGCGGTGGTGGGTCTTCATTCTGCACCAAAGGAAGGGAGAAGTGGCTATGCCACTGGCACTTGAACGACACTCATTTTAACTACGGATCAGTGACCACCACGTTCAAGACAGTACATCACTGGACAGCAAGACGGAGGTGGGGGTGGGTACGACTAGACCCCGTTCGAGGAAGCATAGTAAGCAATTGTCGCTGAACCCACTCCCCCGTGAGGATCTTCTCACGCACCACCAAAGCCCTCCTAGCGGCATGATCGTCCGATTAGGCCTTGCGAGGAGGAAAAGGGAGGCCCCCAGGGTCACCAAAGGGAGTTGGAGACGAGGCAGGTCGCCCGGGGGAAACAGAACGCCCGGGCACGGCGACTCGGAGTTTCATAGACTCGTCTGGCCAAAGGGTCTAATCATAACAGGGGTACACTAGAAACTACCCCTGTCAAGAGGAGATTAGTAGCTGGTAGAGGAGTATAAGGAAAGCGGGACCAAACCTCAGCAGGCCGTGAATCGCAGGCCACCGCTATCGCGTCGCAGACAATTGATCCTCAGGAACTACGGAGGGGGCCACCCATCTGCCCAATTCCTGGGACGTAAAAGTTCTGCACTTGTGCCTAAAAGTGGCAAGCTGATCGCCTTCACTAATAAACCGCATACTCATCACCAGCTCTGCACAGAATGTTGCGTTTGTTAATATACTTCTTGACTCGGCTCGTCGATTTATCTGCAAAAGGGGAGATGCTGGTGATGAAGGCAGGTCCGTCCTGAGGGCTCAGGTTAATTCGAACCCTAACAAGCCCTCTCTCGAATAGGCCAAAGCAGATAACCTGTGCAGGTAGGTTTTTAGGATATGACCCAGTCCGACGGAAGATTTGTGGAGGTAAGTTCGACTTCTTTTTGGGTTCTTAAGAAACCAAGGTTTCGTCAAAGCACCTAACCCTTCGTCTCAATGGCAGGAGAGATAGAAAGGAATGGGTTAGTTACGCTTTCCCCCAGTGAGGGCTCAAAAGAGAAAAGAAAGGCTGTTGCTATGTCACGGCCCACGAAGAAGAAGAAGCCAAAAGAATGACCCCTGTGTGATGCCACCCTTTGGCGGGAACCACGCCACAGGGAAACAATGTCGCAGAGCACGGAGCGGGTCGAAATCTACTGACTACTCGGAAGGATCCCAGGCTTCGAGCTTCAGACTACATCTCCTCTTACGAGCGAGATAAGCCCTGCGACTTCAACGAAGAGCATAGGGCCCTCGTGAAGCTGTAACGCTCTTACCCTCCCTGCAGGAGGTTCGCCTTGCAACAAACAAGTCGGAGGCACATCGGAAGGTGAAAACTCTCGACTCTTAAAGTCATTACATTTTCCTTCTGGTTTCGCCTCCTGCACTGGATTGGAGGAAAACCATCAGATCGCAATGAAATCAGCATATTGCAACTTCGCGTGTATATTCCTCAGCCACCTTTGATGGTTGTCTTAGTGGGCCGAGAGTCTTAATAGACGAATGGCGCCACTTAAATGTCAATGTTCTTCCCCCTCATTCGCCAAGTTTAGATTACTTGGGTACAAGCCTAGCGAGTTGGTGCGAACCGACGTAGCTTGTAAGTGGCTTCAATGGGAGAAAATCCGAGTGCCTGGGCATATGTTCCGTGCGCCTAGGCGTCGGGAGACACGAGCAGGAAACTGCTTTCTTTGTAATCGATATAGCCCCTTCATTTAATGCGCTTTTAGGGCGCGATTGGCTTCATAAGGCCGCCGCGATTCCATCTACTTTGCATAGGGAGTTAATCTTATATGGCTTGACTCCGAAATAGAAATCGTTAAGGCTGATGAATACTCCTGTTGTGACAAGGGTATTTTGCATACAGAGACGTGTAAGACAATCAAGGACCTTACTCTGGATCAGCGCTACAAGCTGGGAGACCCCACAGTCGGACCCCTAGGTGAACCTTCTGGGAAGTTCGACTTCATCGTAAGCTATGGCACCTCTCACCCAAGCCTGATGAAGGACCGATTGTGCCAACAGGATGGGGGCCCGACTTCACAGACAAGGACATAGATGAGGTCCTGCAGGAGGTAGTCACCACCAAGGATGAAGGCGAGACGAACAACAGCCCAAGCGGCAACAAGGGAGAAGCGCCTAAGAGCCAAGAGAGCACTGCGACGGAGTTGGAGCCCGATAGACTCCTACACGAAGGGATGTATGGACAGTGAGGAGAAAGGTCATGCAGTCGCTGATATCCTACAGCGACATCAGAAGCATGTTAGGATGTCTAGGAAAGTAGGATGCCAAATAGGCAGCATCAATCTCGAAGCTAGGTCATGTAATAACGTTGACACCGATTTAGGTGGTGTCCAGAGTCGTGAGTCACTGATGATGCCATGTGACTCACTCGTAAGCGTCAATTTAGGCGAGGCATCAAGCCCTCGAATTGTTTTCATCAGTTCCTCAATGAATAAAGAACTTTTCAATTCTATCAAAGCTACTCTAGAAGAGTTTAAAGACTGTTTCGCTTGGGATTACACTGAGATGCCTGGCCTAGATCGCCGACTTGTGGAACACAAGTTACCAATCAAAACGGGATTTAAATCAGTCCAACAAGCGCCCAGGAGAATGACTCATGAAGTCACTCAAGCAGTATTCGAGGAAGTCAAAAAGCTCTTTTAAAGCTGGATATATAAGGACATCGAGGTACACCGAATGGATATCCAGTATAGTTCCTGTCCTTAAGAAAGAATGGTAAGATTAGAGTTTGCATCGACTTCAGAGACTTGAATCGTGCCACTCCAAAGGATGAGTACCCCATGCCTATCGCAGACGACTTAGTCGACAGGACTGCAGGGCACCAAATTATGTCCTTCATGGATGGTTTTTTCAGGATATAACCAAATCTTCCTAGCTGAGGAGGATATCCATAAAAACTGCGTTCAGGTGTCCCTTAGGCATTTTCGAATGGGTAGTCATGCCATTCGGACTCAAAAACGCTGGGGCAACCTACCAACGAGCCATGAACGCTATATTTGATGCCTCGATTAACAAAACAGTCGAAGTATACATAGACGATATAGTGGTCAAGTCGCAAAATGAGAAGTCACATGTTAATGACCTTAGAAATGCTTTCATTCAAATGAGAAAGCATCAGCTCAAACTAAACCCTCTCAAATGTGCCTTCGGGAGTCAGAGCAGGACATTTCCTAGGGTTCCTAGTCCATCAACGTGGCATGGAAGTCGACCAGAACAAAGTGAATGCCATTCAAGGATTGAACCCTCCGAGTAATAAGAAGCAGTTACAGGCTTTTTAGGGAGGATCAATTATCTAAGGCGATTTTATTGGTAACGTCGCTGGACGGACAGAAGTTTTTTCGACTTTACTGAAGGCGAAGGGAAATTTTGTGTGGAGCGACGAACACCAAAAAGCATTTGAAGGCTTAAAGGAGTATTTAATGAAGCCGCCTGGTGCTTGCCCCTCCTCGGATAGGAAAGCCCTATCTGCTTTACGTGGCAGCGACTGAATCAGTCATCGGGTGCCATGTTAGCCCAAGAGGCGGAGGACAAAACTGAGAGAGCGGTCTACTATTTGTCAAGACAACTGACTGCCACAGAAAAGCGCTATACAATTAAGGAGAAGTTGTGCCTATCAGTCTTCTATGCTGTTAAGAAGCTGAGACATTATATCGGATCCCAAGAGGTTCATGGTATTGCCAAGTCTCCAGTCATAAAGTACTTTTTCGAAAGTCCCCTACTGACTGGGAGAATTAGTAAATGGAGCTTGGTCCTATCCGCATACGATCTGCATTTCAAACCTCAACAGTCGGTGAAAGGACATGTCTTAGCCGACTTCTTAGTGAACCACGATCCATCTACATCAATCGATCAAGAGGAATCCCTTGAGGTTGTCTGGCAAGCTTGGTTTGATGGATCTTCGGCGAAATCCGGCGTAGGCATAGGCCTCCACATACTTTCGCCACTAGGAAAGGACGTTCGCCTAGCATATCGTTTGTCGGCGACTCATACAAACAATGCGACTGAATATGAAGCGTTGATCACGCTCTTGAAGGAATTATTAGCCTTGGGAGCCAGGAGAGCCAGAGTAATGGGAGACTCTCAACTGGTTATTAACCAGATGAATGGCGACTCTCTATGTCAAGAGAAACTCGCACCCTATCATCGAGTCGCTCGAAGGCTAGTCGAGGCGATTCGAAACAATTACTTTCCTCTTTGTAGGCCGGGAGGAAAACACCATCGCTAACGACTTAGCCCAAAAAGCTTCGGGATACAGGGCTAGAGGAAGAAACGATTGTGTCCCCGAAATAGCTTCTCATTTTAGTCCCACAAAGCGACTTGTTCGCATTGGACATACTGGTAAGCGATAAAGATTGGAGAAAGACCATCATCGACTTCCTAACGGACCCAGCTCAAAAGGCAAGCCAAAGAATTAAGACTCAGGCTTTGTCTTATACCCTCATAGATGGAGTACTCTACAGGAAAACCAAGGAAGGAGTACTGCTAAGATGTGTCGACTTAGACGAGGCGACTCCCATAATGTTAGAAACTCATCAAGGTTTATGTGGATCCCATCAATCAGGCATTAAGATGTCTTGGGTCATTAAAAGACATGGATTTTACTGGCCATCAATGCTAAAAAATTGCATAGAAATGGCTAGAGGATGTCAAGAGTGCCAAAAGCATGGTCCTGCGACGAGAGCTCCAGCGTCCAACTTAATCTCAGTCATTAAGCCTTGGCCATTTAGGACTTGGGCCCTGGATATAATCGGGGAGATTCACCCACACTCGAGTAAAGGCGACGCCTACATTCTAGTCGCTACTGACTACTTTACCAAGTGGGTCGAGGCTCAAGTATATAAGAAAATTGATCACAAAGAGGTGATCAATTTTCTCAGATCTTCCATCATTTATAGATTCGGGATTCCCCAGAATATTGTAGTAGACAATGGCGCCGTTTTCAATAATGAGAAGGTGCGTGAATTCGCCGCCGAGTTCAGCTTTTCAATCACAAATTCGACACCTTATTACCCCCAGTCGAATGGACAAGCTGAAGCTACTAATAAGCTCATAAAGAATAACATTCAGAAAATGGTTGGTGCAAATCCAAGAGAATGGCACAAACTATTACAAGACACCTTGTGGGCTCTAAGAGTCACCAAAAGAGACAGCACAGGAGAAGCCCCTTTTTCACTGGTATATGGGCAAGATGCTGTCCTACCTATTGAGATCCGATACAAGTCGCTCAGGGTAGCTCATCCTGATTTGCAAGACGAGGCAATGTACCTCGCTTTAGAAGAATTGAAAAAGAAGCGACTCGACGTAATAGACCGACTCGAGGTACATAAGCAAAGAATTGCTAGGCATTATAATAAAAAGGTTGTCCATAAGCGCTTCAAAGTGGGCGACTTAGTATGGAAGATGGTCCTACCTCTTAAATCGAAGGACCAAGTCCTGGGTAAGTGGTCTCCTAATTGGGAGGGTCCATATGAAGTGTGCGAGACATACTCATCTAATACGTATCGACTTATGACCAGAGAAGGGGATAAACATCCATTGAAGGTCAATGGTCAATATCTTAAGTCCTACCGCGAGACCATTTGGGAAGCTCACCGTGGAATCCTAAAACAAAGGACTCCATTGATTTGGGAAGCGCTTAACTCCTAAGGGGTCGCGCTAAACTTCGCCCAAGTGATATTCTCCAGAAGAATAATTATGCGCAGAGATTAGCTTGAGAGACGACATGCTTAATCGATTAAAGTGAAAGCAATGTGATTATATTGTCGTTCTAATTACAATCATCTAATCAAACCCGCCAGCCTTTTTGAAATCGAAGATAAGGGAATCGCGAGCTCGGCGCTTCGCGTTCACCCTATTCCGCTGGGCATAGAGGTCAACGACCTTTTCTCTATCTTCTCTAGCCATGGCCTCCAGCTCCTCGATTTCCTGAGTGTTGATCGACGCAAGCTGCTGAGTCAGGTCATTCTTGAGGTCGGTATAAAAACTCTATCTGCCTCTCTGCCTCGGTCAGCTTTTCTTGCACGTCGACCAAACGCTGGCGGGCGTCCTGTGCAGCTTTGGAGGCCTGCTCTCGAGCTTGGTTGATCGACTGAATCTTCGACTCAGTCGATTCCAAGATAAGCAAGTCTGCGTCATAATCCCTCCAACGGGTCCAGTACGTCGACTTAAAGCTCTTGCAGGCCCCCAGCAGTTCATCCGTGACCCAAGGGGAAGCCTCGATTCTTTTAACCAGCTTCTGCATCCTCTTAAATTGGTCGATCTCTAAGGGATCGATATGCAGAAGCTGGCACAACTCTTCAACATCCTTGTGAAGCTTCACCCATGAGTCGCTAGTCGAGGTTGCTGCAGCAGGATCCTGCAGAATAATAAATGAAATGTTGCTAAGACACAATATCCTGAAAAGTCGACACTTTCATGCGATCGAATATTTACCTCCGAAGGTAGTAAATCCTCAGAGCTTTCGCCCGAAGAAGTGGGAGGAGTAGGAGCCTTCTTGCGACCAGCAGTCGTCTTCACTCTCTTCGGACGAGCCTGTAAAGTGTCGCGGTTAGAGTCGCGATAACAACGCCATGCTTTGTGTGAAAGAAGAACACATACCATTGGTGGTGCAGGAGTGTGGCCTGAAGAAGAAGGAACGCCTTGTTCTTCCTCCTCTCGCATCGACTGAGGTGGTGCCTCCTCCCGCGTCGACCGAGTTGAAGGATCGAGTAAAACCATAGCGGTTCCTTCTTCTTGTAGCAAGACTTCAGGAGCCTGCTCTTCCTAGAATAGAGTGTAATAGAACCAAAGTTCATATATGAACTAGAGTAATATATCTTAGCAGGGAGTCGAGCTCACCTCGGCGATTGAAGCCTTTAGACCTGTCTCGAACACAGAGGGAGTAGGTTGGTCACCATCTCCGGTTGAAGCTTCGCCCTAGGCAATATAGTGCGAGTTAGATACAGAAGCTCAAGATGAATTAGAATCAGTAGAGTCATACCTCTGTAGTCGCTCCTCGAGCGATATCGACCGTCGCTAAGGTCGCAGGCGCCGCAGCAGATGATGAACTCACTACTGGTGATCTGAGTGGGGCCACCGCTGCTGGCGACCTGGAAGAAGAAGTCGCCGCTACGGTAGTCGGCGACTTGGGAAGAGGAGCCGTCACTAGAGATGGTACTCTCACCAGCTTCCTCCTCTTTGATAGAGGCATCTCATCGGGGTCTTCCTCCTCTTCCTCTTCGATCTCCTTGCGTTTTGAGGCGACGTTGGCCTTAGAAGAGTCGCCTCTAGTCGTTCGCTTGGGGCCTGCGACTTTGGCCTTCCCCTTGTCGATCGGCTTGGGCTTGGAGGGACCAGGGGCAAGGGGGGCTTTGAGCTTCGCTTTGCCGGGGCCCCGAGGAAGTAATGATCCTAAAAGGAAAAGAAGAAGAGAAAACTTAGGTCTAATATTAAAAACTCCATGCTGTTTAGACAAAGCTAAGTCCTTACCTCTCGCTTTGAGTTGAGCATCATCAAGATAGAAATCAGGTTCGTTGGAGACCTCGAGGAAGTGCATCAAGGATCGCAGCTCCTCATACATAGATGACCACAGCACAGTGAAGAAACTATGTGGCGAAGCAAGAGGAGGAACTGGATGGGAACTCCATCCTGAGGAGTTGCGCCTTTCTGCTAAGCAACTCCAGAACCTTGTCGTCACCCGACTTGCACGGGAACTTCGTCGCCCTTCCAAGTAGGCCACCAGTGGCATCAACAAAAGGGACCGCCGCACTCTGGATGAACCCGAACTGTCTTGCGCACAGCTGAGGGTTATAGACTTCAAAGGACAGGTAGTTGTCGAAGACTACAGGCAAATCCCTGCTGGTGAGAGCCCCGTTCCAAAAGCCTGGAGCGATCTGGGGGTCGACCTTTTGGGCAATTGTTTTGTGACCTGGGAGAGGCGCCCAGTCGCGTCGATCTGCTCTCGCGAAATCAGCTATATGCTTCATATGGCCAGTAACTGAAGTCGGGAGCCACTGGTCTCTGCGCTGGCAGCATCGATTCAAGATGCTCTCCCCATAGTACAAGGCCTCAGGGGGCGTCGTGGGGACCTTAAATCCAGTCAACCCTGGCATCCACATGGCTGACCATAGATGGACCAACCAAAGCATGCCTCCTGCTGGATGCTTTGGGAATGGCTTGATTTGAGAAGTCGCCCTCTCCAGATCATGATAAAGCAGACCAAGGATGAAGGGACCCCATGCGACTTCTTCAGTAGTCTCCCTCAAAAAGTTCGCCACTGCGTAAGACGTATGGCCAACCTTCTTCCCAGGGAAACAATAGACAAATTTGCTCAGCCAGGTGCTGAGAAATTCGATCTCTTCCTGGGCGCCGAACCCTGCGGTCGTACGCTTCTCCCCCTTTTTCTTGCCCACTGAGGCCATCTGCAAGTGTTTGTTTACCACTTCCATATATTGGAGGGCTCCCTTTGGACTAATGTCTCCTGCCTGGGCATATTGACGCACTGGGCAGCCATTAATCTTGCTCCTGGTCAAAAAACTTCAAATCTGCCAAAGTGATGGACATAGGGCCTTCTGGGAAATAGAAGCAGTTCACTGTGGAGTTCCAGAAAGGCAGAATAGCCGCACAAACCCTAGGATCACAGCTCTTACTAGCTATTGACATCCTAAAAAATCTGAGAATCTTCTGGTCCCTGAATCGATTTTCAAAATGATCCTCCCACATCTCTAACCACTCTATCATCTCGGCCTTAGTAGCAGAAGGGAAGCACAAAAAGGTCCCCTGCTTTTCCCAGTTGAGGGGATTAACAAAGTTGGGATGACAAACCGGGATGGGCTTCTCTGTGATGAGGTAGTTGAGTGGCACCACTTCTGAAAACAGATGCTCCGGCAAGATGGGTCCAAGAGCGACACCCGATCCTTGGTCTTCCGCGACCGGAATAAGTCCGGCCGGCCCCGCACGAGCATTGTGGAGTTCGAAGGCTTTGAAAGTTGCCATCTTTTTAAAGATCGGAGAGATTTTGGTGAAGGAGATGGAAGGGACGGAGGGTTTCAAGAACGAGGGTTTTCTGGGTTTCTTGAGGAGGAAGGTGAAGGAGTGTCGAGCAAGTAAGGAGATGGGCGGGAAAAGGACGCTCACTCTCCCTTATATAGGGTATGATTTTTTGCTAAGTCAGCGTAGCTAACCCAGCATAAAAGGGGGGCTTATGTTGACATAGTAAATAATTTTGGGCCTGGGCTTAGAGCCCAGGAATCATCACACTACCTAAGAACGAAGTCGCCCAGGCCGACTCATGACAACGTCAACTGGGCTAACTCAGAACGATGTCGCCCAGGTCGACTCATAATGAAGTCGACTGGGTTAACTCATGACGAAGTCGACTGGGTTAACTCATGACAAAGTCATCCAGGTCGACTCATGACGAGGTCGGTTGGGATAACTCATGATGAAGTCGACCCACAATGGAGTTACTAAAGACGATTCATGTATAGAGTCGACTAGGTCAACTCACTACTAAGATATGACTACCAATAGGACCCAATAGTAGCTAGGTCTACTTATAGGGTCAAGTCGACGTTATCCTGAACAAAGGCAACTACAGCAGCCAAAGCCCGTACAAACAAAGCAAGTCGACGAGATGGGAATAAATTTATTTGTTCCTAAAATCACGATTGTTAAGAATCGTAACCGATTCTAATTTTCAGGAACGTGATCCCGTATCTCATGGGGAGTTGTTGGGACACTCCCACGATACTAGGAATCACGATCCATGACACGATCTGTAACAAGATCCACTCGTTACGTGTTAGACACGTACGAGCTCTCTATAAATAGCAAAGGAGTTTCCAAAGACAAAACACGAATACACACAGCCAAAATTCTGAAGTCTGTTCGTCAACCTTAGGAATTAGATGCCCTGACCCGGTTTATAGGTCAACTACCCTTCCACCGACAGAGTGAGCTCGTAGGGCCTTTGCCGTCAATCCTCCGCCAGCGATTCCACCGACGAAGTGAGCTCGTAGGGCCTTCGTCACAACTCTCCAGCGACCACCTCCGACGAAGCGAGCTTCCAAGGCCTTCGTCACGACCTTCCGCCAGCAACCACCGCAGACGGAGCGAGCTTCCAAGGCCTTCGTCACGCGTTCTCCGCCGCTACAAGATCCCATATCGCCACTACCGTCTCACTTTTTACCTTTTAATGGCTGTAAGCCCTTTCTTTTAATTTTCTAAAGATTGTAAGACTTGCATTATTTCTGTATAAATTAGTGCATCTTCTTACTGGCGACCACAATACAACTACTGTGAGTCCATTGCCAAATATTTCCGACGTGATCCGTTTCGTGCGCGAACAGGAACAAAACTCGGTAAGTAGGAGCAACATAAATAATAATAAATATTTTGAAAAAGAATGGGGAGGGGGGGTTTGATAAGATCATAGGGGTTAGTGTTGGTTTTCCTATTCGATATAGTGCCTCAAATAAGTGTCTAAAAGATTATTGTTCCACCTTTCTGTGGGTTTTTATTTATGTACAACATGTCATTTAATCGTCGGGGTGTCACCAGCCGAATATTAACGTACGCTTAGGACTGCACCGTCTTGTAAACGCTCTCCAGGGAAATGGAAAAGGGGAGAGACAACAAAGAGAAGGAAGAGGAATGAATGAAAACAACAAATGTACGAACGACGTGATTTTAAGTGTCGGCCCATGAAAGCTGGACTGGGATCTCCCCCCCACCCACCCACCCACCCACCTCCCAGACAGACCCCCACGGACAGCCGATAAAGAAAAAGCTAAGATGGAAGTTAAAAAGGCAATGCGAGGAGGGGGACCGGGAAGGTCAGATCTCCCCCCAAGAGGACACGTTTCGACCTCTGGATGGTGCCACGTCGGGTGACGATTTCACCCGTTCTGTCGCCTCTCCTCTAGTTTCTTTCTTTTTTCAAAGTGTAAGTTAATGGTAAGATATTAGAACACTCGTGCGGATTCATATTAGCAACCGTGTTATCTCAAGGAATCCGACTAAACTTTATGAGCAGAACGTTAACATGCAATGATACAAGATCATGTGGTTTAAATAAATATGAGGGAAGAAATCGGTTTAGTCCACCCGGCTACAGGTGCGAAATAACAACGCCCAACCAATCTGAACCACTTTCTCCATCTGCTCTTTATTTTTTTTGGGTTTCAAGCAATCTTTTCTCCCGATCCACACTGTCCCTGCTCTTTCTATCAGAATTTTGGTTCGCGCATTTACTTTTTGTTATTATTATTTTTAATTTCTTGTTTCTGGCAAAGGACGAAAATCTCTTCTAAAGACGAGCGGGTCCACATGTTAAAGAAGGAAGAAAATGAGAAAATGGTAAGGAAATGTACACTCAATTATATGTGCACCGGCGTGCCGTATTTATAATTAAAATGATAGTCGATACATGACAAACGAAGAATAAAATGAGCATACAAAATTGGATGAGCGTAAACAACAAATCGTGTTATCATTATTATTGCATGGTTTAAGCAAGAAAGGTGTTTTAAGCAAAGTGGTAATAATCGTACTCGAATGGTTTTGATTGCTTGATGAAATAACAATAATCGATCTTTAACAAAACCAGCGAGTGTGGTGCCAACTCATTGCATTGCATTCCCCCGCCGTACCAAAGTTGACGTCGACCCCCAACGAATGTGGTACGACCCCACACAGCAGATCGGTCACACGTTTCGCTATCGTATAACTCAAACAAAGAAAAACTATACAGCAGATGAAGAGCAGCTGGAATCGAACATCCCCATTCGGATGATCCGCCTGGAGCAGCCCGAGAGCCCTCGGACACGTTATATATCACTGGTGTTATGATATGTAACCCTGGTTGATCGTGATTATTGCTTTCTATGTCCAAAAGGCGTACGCAACAGGTGTGTATCCGAGGACACAGACATCAGTACGGGGTGAGCTGCAACGTAGTATTTGGACATATGGTCACGTGGTGGTGGGGCGTGGGCACGAACAAAGACAGATCACGCGATTTCCAGCACATTGCCAGCCTTGCTGAATTTTCTTTTGTGCGGTTGGGGGGGGGGGGGGGGGGGGGGGGGTCCACAAACAAAGATTGTATGACAGGTGGTCGTGTTCGTGTTTTGCGTAGCCCCTGAAGCATAGACGACTTCCGGTGTTCTAATCGGGACTTCCATTGTTGGGCTCGAAACTCCATCCCTCGGTTTCCTTCTTTATTTCTTTTAAAGTACATTTCATATATCGACTTTCAAATCTTTAGAATTTTTTAGTTTATGAGTTTCAAAACTTTAAAATATCACTTCATTTCGTGTATAGAATCTTATTCATTTTATCTATTTTTTCTTCTTTTGGTTATGGGCTGGAATTTGGGCACACTCGCAGTTGTTCCCGAAACATCAATCGTGGGCCCAAGAGAATACAAATCCACGTGATTTTTCTGCCACTATTCCTTTTATTTGTCGTATATGATCCGGGTTTACGTAAATCTACTACCTTACGAGAGATCGATCACCTGCCGAACCGACAGTTCGTTCTATGTTGATATTCTTACAATGCTCAGTGGAAGCCACATAGTTAAATATGTTACTCGGAAACACCAAACTTTTATGTCGGAGCACCCCAAACAAATTGCGGAATAGAAAAGCACATTGTTGCAATCTTTTTGACATGATCATATCTTGAACATTTCTCTTGTTACCTACAAATATGGACCGACCCTACTAAAATTTTGTTATTGATACGCAACCTCCTAAAATTAATGCCTCAAACCTAAAGCATGATCGTCCTGGATCTCCATCCAACTCTTTTCAGGGGATTCTTTTTGCCGACAACATGTTTCGATTATAATATTATCAAGTTTAAGGGGAAGATTTATGCGCCCCCATACCAGTTTCTATACTGAAATAGTTGGAAATTTGATGAGAAATTTATTTGATATATGTCTAGCTTGATCAATTCGGTCCATATTCTTTAATTTTGTTTTCACAAGACTTATATCGAATGCAAACAACAAAAAGACAAAACAAGAACACCGTACAGGTGATAAGTTCTCCATCACCACCAGACCATCATCATCACAGTTCCGACCATCAACATTTGGGATGACTCCACACTCCACTTTCTAACACTTTTGAAGCATGCACAACAGTAAGGAAAGGAAAAGTACATTTGAATTTGATAAAGTACGGTACTTTTGCTCCATGTTAATATGAAGATCTACTGGGATAACATGTAGCTGCACTCTGGTAAGAAAGCTTGGAGAATTCCTCACGGGGCGATGCTCCTCAAGTACAAGGAAATTAAGCAACGGCAGAGATCGACCATCTGCAGTTTCCCTCGGATGAGGAGACAGAACACGTTCGACGAAGATATGACTTTGCAGGGAGTACCCATGGTAGGGATTCAGAAGGTCAGATCCGATCCTCGGAATTTCTCCTCAGTGATTCTATTGATTCGGGCTACCATCTCGGGCGTTAGATAATTCGTCCAGTCTCCTACCTTACCCTTCCTGAAGAATGAACTCGACATCATATCCGTTGTAGATACTCTCTTATTCGAACCATTCACCTCCAAGCTGCTCAATTTCTCTAGACTGCACAGGCTGATTATCTGTTCCACGACGCCATTGAATTCCTCGTCAGGAGGAGTGATTTATCGAGTGTTCCAGGAAGATAAGAAGATCATGGGGATTCTTCGAGAGCAAAGGATGGTCGGGAGAAGTGGGGTCGTACCTAGTACGATTCACCAGCGCGAACAGGATAGCTTTCATCCAGGTGGTTCCCGATTTCGGCAGGGTGATGATGAGGAAGACATCAGAATCGTGTGCCCGGAAGCGGTCACGGTACTCAAAAAGCGCTTGAAGGGACAAGGGGAGACCAATAGCCTTGTTATCGGCGAAAGGATCCGCTAGTCCAGGCCGGCTCCGCAGGCAGAGAAGCAAGTAAGTCCCGACACTGCGGCGTGAGCTTTCCCTCATCGAGGGGTTGCAGGTACCTGGGAAGCGGAGGGGAAGTCTCTTTCCATATGGATTACTACTTTTTCTTCCGCATCCTTTTGAATAAAAAGTAGCAAATATATAAAGCATGTTAAACTATTTTGTGCCAACGTGATTCATGATGATAAGAAAATAGCGACTGATTTGGTACATCCCCATCCCGTCCATCAGCCTAATAAGAAGGTTTGTTACAACGAAAAATGTCGTTGAGAAAAAGTGAGATATAACCACGTAAATTTAGTAAACAATAACCCATCAATGTTGAGCTACTTAATTTAGAGATTAATCTCAAAAGAGAATTACATTTTACCACAACTCAGGGAGGCAGACACATTTCCCTACGGCGATGTATCATCGTGGAGTGTGATAGATTGAGACTCTCGGATAGAAGGACAAATTCTTTTTCTACCTTTATTTTTTGGGAAAAAAATATAATTGTTAAATAGGGGTGTTATATTAAGATATTTAAAATCCGAAACATCTCACCAACTAATATTCAATGTAATAGTCATTCAAATGTTAACACCCCTTAATTTGTAATTAAAAAAAAGAAAAACGAGGATAAATAAATAAAGAGGGGAAGTGAAATACGACGATAACATTCACTGAGGAGATCCCGACGGATTCTCATTATTATTATTTTATTAACAATCCAAATTCACGTGAACAACGAGAATCGTTTCAAGAAAGTTAATGCCAAACAAACGGGACAAGTTCAAAGGTATATTTAAATATTAGGGGAGGGTGGCACAACACACCAACCGATGTACTACTCGCTCTCTCTATGCAAAAACGAAGCTAGTAAAAGACAATCAATTATATTATCTAGTCGTACTATTTAACGATTTTGAATTATAACCCCGTCTTGCCTCTCGTCTCTTTACAAGTAAGTCCAAGTCCTGTGATATCCAACGCAATGATTACCAAGGATTATGTAATTTCCGGGAGATATCTATTGCAACCGTCCTCAGAGTCGCCCCTGCCCATCGGATGTAGCAATCCAAAGAGAATCCTCCCAAAAATCATGCCTTTCCAGATACCATCCCTCTGCAAGAAGGGATGCGCCCAATGCCTTTTGTCTTGTTCAAGCCTCTTACGATACGATCATGCATTTTCAGAGCTTTCTACAAATCGTGTCTTCAGACCCCCAGTCAAGGACGTGACACCTACCTATCCTACTTCGTCCTTCCCCTGCTCTTGTTATAAATTAATTTGTTTAATAGATTATATTGCCGGAGCGAGGTACTTGGAAGGTTCTCTCGCCATGTGTTGAAAGATTGAAACCTGGATAACTACTACAAATTTCAGGTAGGAAAACTAGAAAAGTTGGGCAGGGCTTCATATTGTTGTGGGCCTATTTCTGTTAAAGTAAAAAAGCCAGGCCCATATTACTCCGGCTCCGAGCCGGTTCATTCAAGACTAGCATCCCAATGGAATCATTCTAAAATCAATTGGGATTGACGCATTCGACTTTAAGGGCTTTGGCCTTTAAACAGTTTTTAACACTTCATTAGCAAAATATACTACACTAAAAAGAAAGACACTAAAATTATGCACATCCAAATTCAAATCAATGAAATAATCGACCATCGTTTCCACTGTCGATAGATTCCTCTCAATCTCCTCCTCTCAAATTCATCTCACTCTAATCCCAAAATGTTGGTGCATTTATTAAAAAAGCAATTGGAGGTCACGATTCCCATTACCCCCTTATGAAAAGCATGAAAACAGTTCAAACCCCGAGTATTGCGGTTCATCATCCCCTTATTGGAGCAGTCAGATACTCAGTCCCGAACCTTGGAATTTCTCCGCTGTGATGCTATCGATTCGTGCCGTCATCTCGGGCGTGAGATAATTCTTCCAGTCTCCTACCTCGCCCCGCCTGAAGAACGAGCTTGACTCGATACCGAGCACAGAGATTTTCTTGGTAGGGCCGTTCACCTCCAAGCTGCTCAATTTTTTGAGACTGCACAACTTTATTATGTCGTCTACAACACCTTTCGATTCCTCGTCGACAGAAAGTGGACATCCTAAGAATTCGGCCACTTCCCTTATGACTGGCCCCGGACCTTGCTTCAAATCCTCATACTTGAGGAACATCACCTTCCGAGGATTTGCTAAGCTCTCCTTCCAATGTCCGAGAACGTTGTCCCAGTATGGCCCGCCAGGTGACACACCGCTGCAGAATTTATCAAAAGCCTCATCCAATGAACTGGGACTGTACCAAGTTCCTCTCAACTTATTTGCAAACAGCCATCCGGAGACGAATACATCCTTGGGGTTCCGACACAGGTAGATGACCTTGCAACTCGACTCCTTAACGGAATCCGGAAGCAGCTCCCAGGGCGTGTGTGTCGAGAATATCCTTTGCGGGGTCACTGGGAAGGATTCGGGAATATTGTTCGTGAATTTGGGATTCATAACGATTTCCATGAACAAAAGGAGATCGTGGGGATTCTTTGAGAGCAAAGGATGGTCCGGAGAAGTTGGGGGGAACTGAGTACGATTGACCAGGGCGAACAGGATAGCTTTCAGCCAGGTGGTACCCGATTTCGGCACAGTAACAAGGAAGATGTCGGAATCTCGTACCTCGAAATGGTTACGGTAATGCAATAGCGCATTGAGATAGATGCTGCCGAACCAGTAGCCTTTGTACTGGTAGAACGAACCTCTAAGCCAAGACTGGTCGGAGGGCAGAGACGGCAGCAAGTCCCGGCATTGCGATGTGAGCTCTCTCTCATCGACCACCCTAATGTACTCGGGAACTGTTGGGGTAGGCTGAGGGGCTTCCATGGCCGAATGTCTTCCTTCGTTTTTCTGTTTTATGATTCCAAGTTTGCTGTTACATAAATAGACCAAGAATCTCTCTAAAAGCCAAAGTTGGGACCAAACTCAAACAATTCCTTTGAGAACATAAGAACATACATTTATGATAAAAGACCACACCCATCATCCCCGCCCTAATCACAAAAGAAAAGAACGGGTTAAAGATGATGGATGCGTATATAAAATAGTAATGATGGTTATTGGGATTAATGCTAGCCTATGAAGAAAGTCCACTCCATTATTAATTAAATTAAAGGCATGCAATAATCGAATGAATAAAATAGTTAAAGATGATGGATACGTATATAAAATAGTAAACATGGTTATTGGGATTGATGCTAGCCTATGAAGAAAGTCCACTCCATTATTTAATTAAATTAAAGGCATGCATTAAGGATTGATGCTAGCCTCTGAAGAAAGTCCGCTCCATTATTTAATTAAGGCCTATTTATCAAATATATCCTCAACTTTACTCCTTTTTTCTAATTTATCATGAAGTTTAAACCGTATCTCTAGGTAGCCTGTACTTTCGACTTGTTTCAAGTTTATCCTCTTTATCTTAGTTCCTAAGTTATCTTTCCTCAGATAAGAAAATTAATTCTTCTTAAGCGGCTCTGATACCAATAGGATTTTATAGGAATCGGACTTAAGAAGAGTTTCTTTGTTGTCTCTGTCGCCGGCGTTCTGCCAACCTCGAATACTCGTTTGAGTATCTCGAACTTGCCGCAAACCCAAGATTGGATTTACCTTCAAGGAAATATTCCTCAAATTCACTCTGCAAGAGAGTCAGCTCTTCTAATTTCTTAGAGTAGCTATCCATAAGCTCAATTAGCTGCTGTATTTGCGTTGAGAGGCTTGCCAGTCGATCTACTACCGTGTTGAGAAGTCCAGTAGCAGAATCCTTGCCCACACCGTGATCCAAATGTAGGAGCTCGGGGTTTGGACAATCAGTCATAAGACTCTTGCTTTCGCAATCTGTCGTGCTTTTTGCACCACCTTCACAATCTTATTCGATATGAAGATTAACATAAACTACACAGTGAAGAGTTTATCATACCTTAACTCAGTGGGTTGCTCAGAGGGTTCACCAAGCTTCCGCAACAATAGAGATCCAAGAGTAGCGCAATTCTCAAGCTAGAGAATTCAGCGAACAGCGAACGCATCCGCAAAACTGGAGAGGCTCTTCTGTGTCGTTCTAATGCCCTTACACTAAGGGTCTTATATAGACACTCCTCATCCAAGGTTTCAGCCCAAGGCTATACTTCCTTCAAGGTTCTTGATCTTTCGATCTGACCTCCTGTTAGTCTTAACCAATGTTGATTAATTCTAACCACCTTACTCTTGGTTTCTTAAGGTATTCGGAGAGCGATTCAGAGATTTCTTAAGAGTTTGAGAGAGAATTTCTCTATTTGATTCGCCTCTCCAAATGAGGTAGAGGGCTTGTGACTACATACACAAAAGAGCTGGTGCCTATGCACTGTTTGCCAGCTTAAAGGAATCTAACTATTGCAAAAGTTAGTGGGGTCCTAATGACCTGACAAAATGTCCTAGTCTATCTTTATACAATTGTCTTCTCCCGTCTGCATTGGTGCGCTATCTTGGGAGACTCCTTCTTTGTTGTTGGCGTTTGATGTTTCGCCAACTCCTTCTTTCTTTGAGAGTCCCGGTGGTTCTTGAACCGCATTAAGAATTTGTTGGGCTCTCTCTGCATTATGCTCGATTTGCTGATTCAGGGTCTTGTCTGTGAAATCAGCAATCTTGCTCCAAACCTCGAAGGTGTCGGTTCGGAGGTGCAGCTCAGAGTTCTCTCGCCTCCAGAAGCTATCCAGAAGGTCGAGCATTCTCTGCCATCCTCGGTCTCCTGCTTGCTCATCGATGTACTTGGCCTGGGGATTCATACGATCCATATTCATCGATTTGATTCTTAAGGTCAATGAAGTCCCCAAACAGCGATCGTTCAGGGCCATCATGAAATTTGGATGGACCTGGAACCATACAGGGCCGTGTGCTAAGTTGGCCTGTATACCTGATATCAACTGATCTCTAAACTCACGCCATCGTTTGTCGATAACTGCTGCTACCACAGGACTATCCGCTGGAAGATGAAACGGCGGGACTAATCATATCTGGATCAACCCAATGTGTATATAGTTATATACACCTCTCGCATTACGCATGGTATCTCTTATGCGTTGTACGTTTAAGAGTGGGATATCCAAAGTCTCAAGCTCAGTGCTTGTGACTTGCGCCGTCGCCTCCGTCTGCGAGATATCTATGGTGGATCGAAACCTAAATCTCGATACTTCATAAATTTCTCTTCCATTGACATTTGGCAACCTCCATTCCAGAATTGACTGGGATGGATCTTCGTACTGGTGAGTTTCCTCCAGTACCTGATTCGTTGTTTCCAAAGGAACCAACTCATCACCATCTCTTTCCCTCTCTGCTCTCATCATGAACAGATGTTCGGTCCAGAGATCAGAATCATCTTCTGAGTCTGTATCATAATTAGACACAATTTCATAAATCGATTCTACTTCCGAGTCTAAGTCGGAAATTTCTCGCTCATCGATTGGTTCGTAAGCAAGAACTTCTTCCTCATGACTCCTGTTATCTAGGAAGACCATACGGAGTCTTTCTCTCCTTTGGTTCTTCTTCGGACAACTATCCGCTTTGTGGTCTTTTGAACCACAAAACCAGCAGCAATTACAGCTGCTCAAAGGTTTCCCTTTAGGACATTTAGGCTCTCTACCATGCTTTCTTTTGAAAGCATCGATCCTATCTTTATCCTTTAGGTTATCCCTTCTCCTTACAAACCTTCTGGGCTTGTAAGTAGAACTTCCTTTTTGCTTTTGCTGGAAGTCCTTCTTGGGCCAAACTTTCTTTTTGTTGTACCCAACAAACTTCCTCTTACGAGGAAAGTTCCTTCTCTTCAAAGAGTCTCCTGGAGTATTGCGAGTATCGCATCCATACCTTCCAGGCACATACTCTATCTGAGAACAACAGCTCTTATTCAGGTAAGGTAGCTTCTTAGCTGCCTCTTTCACCTGGAGCTCAGTACATGCTTTACGCATTGCGTACTTTACCGCCTGAATTTTACCTCCAAGTCCAGAGACAATTTTTTCCTCACTCAGAAGTAATTCATAGGCCTTTTGCGCCACTTCCGGCCAAGGTTCAGGAAGTTTTGCAAAAAAGGTTCCTAATATGAACTGTTGAGATACTACATCCAGATTGTAATAATACTTCTGGAATTCACACATGTAGCTATCAAACCAGCACATATCACAGATCTGTAGCTTAACCAGAGCGGTCAAGGACTGCTCTTTTTCCACAGTCTCAGTGGATAATGAGAAACCACAGAACTCTCGTTTCAGGGCATCATCGATTATTGCTAATACTCCATCAACCGTCAGCGCCTGATCTATCTTTTCCTTAATGTCTGTGTGCGCCACTAAGGTTTTCCAATATTTTTGCGCTGTACCCATGAGGGCTGCTACACATAATTCGTATACTACTCCAGGAGGTACTCTCCTGCCGACGTCGTCATCCGAATAAGTGATAACCACTCATTTATCTTTTCAGATACGTGCTTTTCACAATCAATGTCTAGAAAATCACCAGGGGTTATTATTGGCTGTAAAACTTTATCCCTGGGGACAAACTCTTGTTTAGTCCTATGAGGATAATCGGGCCTGTAAATTTCCCTCGTCGCAGTTACCAGTTCATTAAACGTTCTATTATCTAAATGAACTGGAGTATCTTCTGCCAGACCTAAGGCTTTCCTTAGATCTTTTGCCAACTCCCCACTCTGGGAGTTCAAGTTTGCACTTCGCTTTTGTGAGTCTAAAATGAAAGGAGCAACTGACTCCCTATACATTTCATCCACACTTTTACCTTGACTCTGTTTGGGATTTCTCCCTCCCAGACTCAATCTTTCGACTGGTTTTCCTGTTGTACTTTCCAGTCCAGAGGTAGCCTCGGCTTCAGGCCTTTTTAAGCCTCTCTCTCTTTCCAGAGCGTCTAACATTGAGTTAACAATGGTGCCTACTTCCTTTGCCATTTGGTTTCGGCTTTCTAGACTTTCATTGCTCCCCTGAATCGTTAGCTGAGTTAAAATGTCATTTATACTCGTGCTAACTCCAAAAGGAGACAATCTAGCCTCTGGAACGAACTCCAACCTTGATGGAGTCCCAGAAGGATTTCCCGAAGATTTTCCTTCTCCAGCCATTCAGAAAATCTTACTTTGGAACCTTAATGGATATTTCTGAAACTGGGTCTAAGTTTAGGATACAGAGAGATATTTTCTAAACGTTAGGATAGATTGGAAAAATTTTATAACTTTGGGATAGTTTCGATAAAGTGACCTTTAATTAAATTAAATTTCTTTTTCTTCATGCAGCTATTAAATATTTTTCATACTTAAAAATTTAAGATAAAATATCATTTTATGGCATTTTGTTACACTAAGAGGGGGGTGAATTAGTGTTAATCACAAATTTTGGATTTCAACACTTTTTCGTTTTACCCCGCAGCGGAATGAAAGCTTCTGTCAAACAGAACCGTATATAGGTTTCTGTAAAACAGAACGTTCGAGTGTGTTCACAATTTGTTTGATTGGACACAAGGATTTTTATAGTGGCTCAGCAAATTGCTTACGTCCACTCTTCACCCAGATATTTGGATGGTTTCCACTCAAATGTATCTCAGTACAAGTTGCACAAATGATATCAACTAAAAGCAGACCCGAAGGTTCTGTACAATAGAGGCTTGAGTGGCAGAACACAGACTAGAAGGTTCTGTGCCGTAGAGGGTTGTTACGTAGCACAAACACTAAGGTTCTGTACTATAGTAACTAAGGCTCAATACAGACCAGAAGGTTCTGTATCGTAGAGAGTAAGGCACAACACAGACCAGAAGGTTCTGTGTCGAAGAAGGTAGGCACAACACAGACCAGAGGGTTCTGTGTCGAAGAAGGTAGGCACAACACAGACCAGAGGGTTCTGTGTCGAAAAGAGTGAGGCACAACACAGGCCAGAAGGTTCTGTGTCGAAGAAGGTAAGGCACAATACTGACCAGAAGGTTCTGTGTCAGACGTGTTAACCTTCTATAGCACAGATCAAGAGATTCTGTACTGTAAGCGTCAACCTTCTATAGAACAGATCCAAGGATTCTGTATCACAGAAGGTATAGCACAGACCGTAAGGTTCTGTACCAAGAATGTGTCAATCTTTAACAAACCAAAATGGTTCGTATTAGAAATGACTTGAGTTATGTACAGACCGTAAGGTTCTGCACTAAAGTAGATTCAGACCTTAAGGTTCTGCTCTACAGGAGGTTGTACAGATCCGAAGATTCTGCACTACAGGAGGTTGCACGCGTTAACGTGACTAACAAGGTAGCAAATGCGCAATCCCTCAAGGATAACGACTTCGTGGCGTACCCCACGCGAGCACGTAGCGAACCCTACGCAAGCGAACAGCGACCTCTGTTCAAGGATGGATTTTCCCTCCGGCGGCTCCACACGACCTGCACGATCTCCTCGAGATAGCGACTATGTGGCGTACCCCACACAAGCACGTAGCATACCCTACGCAAGCACGCAGCAGACCCTGCGCAAGCACGCGGCAAACCCCACGCAAGCAGACGGCAGCCTCCGTCCTAGGTTCCTGCACACAGAGCTCTACACAACAGAAGCTGGTTAGTCCCCCACCTTCTGTGCTCCCGAGGTTAAGCCCTTCTCTTCGGCCCGCTGCACGTTGCCCATGTACACACGCTTCCGACAACGTCTCTTGTAGCTTCTAACCGAGTCCCTCGAGCCCCCGAGTCACTCTCCCAGAAGGCTTCACCAACGATGCAGCCGTCCGTCGCTAGTGCTCCTCGTGTGACTAACTCAAACGAATGAAAGAACTAAAGCTCAAGCACACGCTCTCTCTGGACAGAATAGGAGAAGAGAAAATGAATTGTTTTATGGTTACAATGGGAGAGAGAGCATGGCTATTTATATACACGGTTCAAAGAGTAAAATACAAAAGGGAAAATATAAAAACGTAATCTGCAAAACAAGAAATTAAAAGTTGGAAATTAACCTTCTACAGATGGAAACAATCGTTGATTTGTTTCCAAATGACTTAAAGTCAATTCCATCCTGATAAAAACACACGTGAGAATGTATCTGGACAGGTGGTGGTGATTTGCAGTCAAATAATGTTCGTATGTTGATCAAGTGAGCTTACAGAAGCCTTTAGACCAAATAATAGAACCTTTCTATATATAGAAGATACATTTCCTTCTACAAGAAATATTATCTCCAATATGATTATTTGAAAATCAAATCATGGTAATCTGATTAGACGAATATCTTAATCAGATAATATATATTTCGTAATTAAATAATTGATAACTAATTATTTAATTACAACAATGATTCTTACAAAAAGATCCTCATTATGTGAAGCTTCTGTAGAATAGAATCTTCGACCTTCTGTAGTACAGAGGGTCCGGTTCATCATCAAAACCGTCCCAACAATCTCCCCCTTTTTGATGATGACAAAACATTCATCGTTGAGGGAAATGTTTTTGCATGAACTCCCCCTAACTCCCCCTTAATAGGTGAGAGTATGAGTCTCGCGTTTTTACAGAACCATAAGGTTTCTGTGAAACAGAACATAGAAGCTTCTGTTATAAGGAATGTTGTCCACAGAGCACAAATGCTTCTGCGATTTATACAGAGCGTGGAGCTTCTGTATTTAGCCCGACAAAAATGATGATATTTCATTTTTGCACTCCCAGCAATAGTGACTTTAAAAAGATCACGAATCGCATTCCCTGCAGAAGGTTGCGATGCGATTATGAGCTATATCAGTCTCATAAGCTTCTACACCGTAGACGGTATAGCCTTCTACGACCCATAGAGTTATAGAAAATCAAGGATTTTTCTATAACCAATACAGAGCTAGGTACTCCCCCTCAACTCAATTTCCTCCCCTTTTTGTCACATCAAAAAGAAGATGAATGTAGGTTGAAAAAGAAGAGTAAGTTTCTTGCAGAAGGTTAGTGTTCATGACCAACGTGCATAGGGTAGGTTTAATTCTTGCAGAGGGTAGAACAGAGAGTTCAAAAACCATCATGCAGAATGTGGTGCAGAAGGTGTGACAGAAAGTTCAATACCATACTGCTGAAAGAAAATGTGTCCACCAGGTGGCACTTATTACAATCTAGTAGACCACAGAAATCAAGTTTTGGTCTAGCTAGAAATGCGGAAAAGAGAGAACATAAAGAGAGTTCATTTTTCCTCTTCCTCCTCAGAAGGGACTGCATCAAGATTATCACGGATAACCTTTCCTTGGCGTTCCAGCTCGCGAGTCAGGTTCACTACCATTTCGCGTAGGACGCGCATATCTTCCTCATTGGCCATAGCCTTCTGCTGGAGGTCCTTGAGGAGAGCAGTTTGTTCCAGGAGGATGGTCATCTCACCAGAGGACTTGGGCTGTCTCTGTGCTGAAGGAGCCTTAACTGCAGAGGCAGAAGCAGAAGGTGCAGTAGCAGCCTTTTTGGACATTCTGGCAGACAGGGGCTTATCCTCATCATCCTCAGTGGCGTCCTGTGACTTCCATTTGAGAGTCCAGGAGGAGCCCTTCCTTACAGCTATGATCTGGTGCCCAAAGGTACCAACCTTCCATTTCTCTTGGAAAGTAGATGCATCAGTAGAAACACGGGCAAGTTTAAGAAGGCCGGCAATTACCTGGCCATAAGGCAGAGCCTTTCCTGTGGTATTGCAGCAACGTTTCATGTTCGAGAACACCAGCAAACCAAGGTTGAAAGGGATTCCCTTCATAATGTGAGCCATCAGTGACGCATCAATTGAGGTGATGGTGTCAATGCTCCCGGTCCTTGGTAAGAGGCAGAATAGCACAACTCGATGCAATACACGAGTCTTGAGTTCCAGCTTTGTGGACTCCAGGTATTTGTCCGACTGGACTCTTTCCCCCATGATGATGCTGTAGGATTCCTCCTTACCAAGATCTGACAGTGGGTCATATTCCTCACAGCCAAACAATTGGTTAACATCATGTGCAGAGAAGACAAGGGGAACCCCTTCGATCACTGTTTTGATGAACTTGACATGAGGACCTTGTTCATGGAACGTAATGTTACCATAGAACTCTCTCAGGCGAGAAACGGCCACCTCTGCATATGTCTCACAGAAGGTTTTCAGACCAACTTTCTCAAGCAATGGAGCAATGTCAAGATCATTCGCCTTAAACCAATTAAAATCAATGCGCTTGAAGGCAGCGAACTGTCGACTAGCAGCATCACATTTGGGCAATTTGGTATCGGCAAGCACAGTTTCTATCTCCTTTCTAGAGACTAGAGGGTTTACCGGAAATATGAAGGTATCCAGCCCCTCAGTGAAGGTGTCCACAGATTTCTCCGGGGACTTGGTTTTCTTTGCAGCCGCTTTGATAAGAGAGGTGCTGACAGTCTCGGGCTCTTTCCGTTTCAGCCTAGTCCGTGAGGATACACCTCTTGACTTGATGGCATCATGGAGAAGCTTTGTTCCAGAGGGTGCTGCAGGCTTCTGGGTAGCCTTCTTAGACGCAGAGGCAACGCCCTTCTGCTTGAGATCAGGGTAGACCGAGATAATAGGAGCTAGAGCTTCCTCATCTGGTTCCTCTGGTGCTTCATCGACAAGGGGCACTTCTACCTCCTCATCAGACGGAGCATTCTCAGGAGTAGCGACCTTTGATGCATCAATGTCATCAACCGCAGAAGAACCCTTGGCAGAGGGTTCAGAGACAGGGAGTTCCTTTGTCGCAGCGACCAGGGATCCCTCATGTGCTTTCTCTTCCACTTGGATTTGGAAGTCCCTTGTCCTTGGAGAGCGGTTGCATGTCATCGTGGGTCTCGACAACAGCAGGAATGGTCTGGTCCTTCGCAGGAGAGATGGGTTTCTCCGGCGAGGAAGGGGATGGAGTCCTGCTCGCAGATGATGCAGGCTTCTTCGATCCAGAGGCGCGAGCCTTCTTTCTTCCGGCCTTAGCCTTTTTCCTCAAGGATTTTGCCTTGGGTGCCATGGATGATGAAGAACGAAGGTCTGGGAGTTTTAGGGCAAAACGAGAGAGAAGGAGAAAGGGGATGCGATGATCTGAGGGTGGTGTGAAGAAGGAGGTGACGGTTTTGGGTTTTTAAGTTGGCTCACAAAGGTGGTTTATGGGAATAAAATATTTTCCCGCTTAAATGATCTCTTTGAGATGTCATATCAAGCTGACATGCATCAGAGACAAGAGGGAAGGAAATTTTATTTCCTTGATTTGATTCGAGTGAGGCAGTTTGCATTTCAAGGCAAGTAAATCCTTCGTCACCTTCTGTTGAAGCTTCTGCATCATAGAAGAGCCAAATATAATGGAGTGTTGTATCCAAATATAAATTATTAGGATTTTTAATTTCCTAATAGGGATGATATAGATCAAAACAAATGTTTTATTTGCTTCTGATTATATCTAAATATTTTATTGGATGATATTCGATATCTCCATAAGTAAATTTCCGATTAGTTGGAAATTACTAAAGTTAGATTTAAGGTATACATGTTGTTATACCTTCTGCAAGATAGATGGTGGATTTTAACCTTCTATTGTGTAGAAAGCTAAATATACGACCTTCTATTGTGAAGTGTATGACGTTGTACCTTCTGTAGTATAAAAACAGAGGATTATTCCTTCTGTATGAAGTGTACAAGTATGTACCTTCTGTTTGATAAAGGATGAAATTCAACCTTCTATTATATAGAAAGTTCAATATTCTTCCTTCTACAGTGAGGTGTACGAATGTGTACCCTCTGTAGTGTAGAAACAGAGGTTTGCACCTTCTGTAATAAAGTGTACACTTATGTACCTTATGTAGTAAGTTTCTGAAGTACTTACTTAACTTTTCGTTGTCTTATGAAAGACATTATATAGGATGGCATATTCCTAACTCACTTCTGAAAAAGAAAAATTTTTCTTTATCCAGAGGTTTAGTAAAGATATCAGCCAATTGGTGTTCAGTGTTAATGTATTCTACATTAACAGAACCATGTTGTACATTATCTCTCAGAAAGTGATGTCTGAGTTCGATATGCTTCGATCTCGAGTGATATACTGGATTCTTAGCTAGGCTAATAGCACTAGTATTATCACATTTGATCGGTATCTTTGTAAATGAGTGACCATAGTCCTCAAGTTGTTGTTTCATCCACAGGAGTTGTGCACAGCAGCTTGCGGCTGCTATATACTCAGCTTCTGCAGTGGAGAGGGCAACATAAGTCTGCTTCTTGGAAAACCATGAAATCAACATGTTTCCCATGAGCTGACAAGTACCACTTGTACTCTTTCTGTCCACCTTACTTCCTGTGAAGTTTGCATCGGAGTATCCAGTGAGATCAAAGTTTAATTTCTTAGAATACCAGATGCCAAGGTTTACAGAACCCTGTAGATATCTAAAGATCCTCTTGACTGCAGTCATGTGAGATTCTTTAGGCGCTGATTGAAATCTAGCATAGAGACATACACTAAACAGTATGTCAGGTCTAGAAGCTGTAAGGTACAGAAGAGAACCTATCATGCTTCTGTAGCTTACTATCCACTTTTTTACCTTTTTCGTCTTTGTCCAATTGAGTATTAGTACCCATTGGTGTAGACAAATGTTTCGTGCCTTCTAGGCCAAATTTCTTCAGAAGCTGCTTAGTGTACTTTTCTTGGTGTAAGAATGTACCTTCTGCAGATTGTTGAATTTGTAAACCAAGGAAGAACGTAAGTTCTCCCATTATGCTCATCTCAAACTGACTTGTCATGAGCTTGGAGAATTCATCACAGAGCGCTTCATTGATTGATCCAAAGATAATGTCATCGACATAAATCTGGAAAACAATGAGATGATTGCTTCTGTGTTGAGAAAGAGTGTAGTATCTACTCTTTCTCTATTGTAGCCCTTTTCAACAAGGAAGGTGCTAAGTCTCTCATACCATGCTCTAGGGGCCTGTTTAAGACCATATATAGAGAGCTCTGGAGAGTTTCTAGATGTAGTTTCTGTGTTGCAGATCCTCGAAACCAGGAGGTTGACTTACATAGACCTCTTCCTTGATTTCTCCATTGAGGAATGCACTTTTTACGTCCATTTGGTACAACTTAAAGTTGTTAAAGCAAGCGTAGGCTAATAACATTCGTATTGCCTGAGACGAGCTACAGGAGCAAATTTCTCATCAAAGTCGATACCCTCTTGTTGAGAGTACCCTTTTGCAACGAGTCGAGCCTTGTTCCTCACAACAATGCCGGACTGATTTAGTTTGTTCATGAAAACCCATTTTTTTCCAATGATGGAACGGTTGTCAGGTTTAGGAACAAGTGACCACACTTTGCTCCTTTCGAATTGATCAAGCTCCTCTTGCATAGCAAGTATCCAATCTGGATCACTTAGAGCTTCATCGATATTCTCTGGCTCTTTCTGTAATAGAAAAGCCGAGTGTTCATAGAAGGCGTTTACAGAACGTCTTGTCTGTATGCCTTTGTTAAGATCTCCTATGACTTGGTCTATAGGATGTCGTCTTTGATAAAGAGCAGGTGCTCTAATATCACTTTGTTGATTATTCTGAGAATGTTCTTCAGAATTGTCATTTGTTTGTTCAAGATCATTTTTAGATTCATGAACAAAAGGTTCACCCTTCTCTTTCGTAGAGGGTAGAGGTTTTACAGCATCTTGAGATATGACATCTCTTGTAATGATAGTAGGAAAGTCATTAATTTTACATTAATAGACTACTCTATAGTAGAAGTTCTTTTGTTTAGAACTCTGTAAGCTTTGCTAGACAAAGAGTATCCAAGAAAGATGCCCTCATCTGTCTTAGCTTCGAACTTTCCTAAATTGTTCTTAGAAGGTCTCAAGATAAAACAAGGACTTCCAAAGGAGTAGACATAGGAGATGTTCGGTTTTCTCCCCCTATATAGTTGATAGGGAGTTTTCTCAAGTATGGGTCTAAGTAGAACCCTGTTTGATATGTAGCAGGCTATATTAACAGCTTCTGCCCATAGGTTCTGTGGAGCAGAGCTCTCACACATCATGGTTCTAGCCATGTCTATTAGAGTTCTATTTTTCCGTTCTGCTACTCCATTCTGTTGAGGAGTATAAGGAGCAGAAAAATTGTGATCGATACCTTGTTCGTCACAGAAAGTAGCGAAGTCATGGTTTTCAAACTCAGTACCATGATCCGTTATTATAGCTTTTACAGAAGATCCAGTTTCATTCTGTAATTTCTTAGCTAGCTTAATGAAAGTTTCAAAAGCATCGCTTTTGTGAGTTAGAAATTTAACCCACATGTATCTAGAGTAGTCATCAACTACAACTAGACAGTACCTTCTACCGCCGACACTCTGAACTCTAGTAGGTCCGAATAGATCAATATGTAGAAGTTCAAGAGGTTGAGAAGTAGAAACTTCATTCTTGGCTTTGAATGAAGATTTAGTTTGTTTTCCAAGTGAACATGCTTCACAGAAGCTGTCATGCTCAAAACGGATATTGGATAATCCCTTAACCAAATCCTTTTTCACAAGCTTGGATAACAATTTGAAGTTGGAGTGTCCCAACCTTCTATGCCATAGTAGGCTTTCATCTTTGACTGTCAGAAGGTAACTTTCTGTTGTACTGAAGCTCTTCTGAGTCAAGGTATAGATATTCCTCTTACGGGTCCCAATGAAGCGAACTTCATTGTTCAGGATTCCGGAACACTTGTCTTGATCAAAAGTTATTTTATAACCTTTGTCACAAAGCTGGCTAATTCTCAGCAAATTATGTTTGAGTTCTGTAACCAACAGAACCTCATCGATGTCCATGGAGTCAGAACTTCCAATGGTACCTTTGCCGATGACAGAGCCTTTGCTATTGTCACCGAATTTAACCGACCCTCCACATTGTAGAGTTAGTTGGGAAAATTTGGATGGGTCTCCGGTCATGTGCCTGGAGCATCTACTATCCAGATACCATTCGCTTTCAACAGTTTCTGTTTGAAAGCAGGTATGAAGTTCATTTTGAGTTTTTGTGTGAGTTGTGAGGCAAACTTGTGCTTCCTCATATTCAGAATCATCAAGTTCTGCCCAAGAAGCTATTGCTTTCTTGAACTTGTGTTTAGGAGAAAGTTTCTCCTTTTCTTTAAGTAAAGGACATTCTGTTTTGTAGTGTCCTTTCTTTTTGCATTCAAAGCATGTGACCAACTTTGGCTCCATGTGATTTTGGCTTTTCTTATTGAAGCGCTTTTTGGAGGCGAACCGCAAAAGTCGTTTAGCTATCATTGCGAGTTCATCATCCGAATCAACTTCAGCTTCAACATCTGAACCTTCTGTAGGTTCTTCTGATGCTTTGAAAGCAACGGGTGCTCTCTTTATTTCTGGTTGAGAGGATCTTTCCATCTCATACAAGATTAAGGAGCTCATCAATTGATCTAGTCGAAGAGTAGAGATGTCTTTAGCTTCCTCTATAGCCGTTTTCTTGGCTTCCCATGATTTGGGTAGAGTACGCAAAACCTTTCGAACTAGTTCAGAATTTTGATAGGTTTTACCCAAATGAGTTAGGGCATCAACTAGAAGGTTGAGTCTCTGGAACATTTGTTCTACAGATTCATCAGCCTTCATAGTGAAGTTTTCGTATTGGTGAATTAAAAAATTCACCTTAGTTTCTCTTATCTGGTCTGTCCCAATATACATGGTGACAAGTTTATCCCAGATTTCCTTGCTCGAAGTGCAAGTTGAAACTTTGACGAATTCACCTTCTGACATAGCATTGAACATTAAATACTTTGCCGTTTTAGTGAGTCGTCTGATCTTAAGGTATTCCCATGTAGGATGACCTTCTCGATCAAATTGTTGGTTCTCTGGTATAGAAGGAGGACCATCTTCTATATAAGACCATAAGTCTTCGTCAATAGCATCAACAAATGCGTTCATACGAATTTTCCAGTAGGCAAAATTCTTACCATCGAAAATGGGAGGATTCCCAACATGTGGTTTAGGCACATTATAGTTTTCAACTATATGTTCGATTCATATAGAGTATTACGCTTTTATAGAATAGAACGTTGACGAAAGGAGTATATGACCTCAACAAAGAAGCAAGCTTCTGTTGGGTAGAAGTCAGTCGTCAAGTTGACAAACAGCCCTCTGTAAGACAGAGCACGAGTGTCAATAGGACTGAGAATTTGCTTTCAGGTGGCAGTTGTTGAATTCTCGCAGAGCAGCAAGCTTCTGCAGAATAGAAACAAAATGCCAAATGTTATATTCGCAGAGCGTACGCTTCTGTTGAATAGATTCTGATAGAATGCAGAGTTCTACAGAATATTACAATTCAATACTCACAGAGCTTGAAGCTTCTGGAGGATGGAAAAAGTTTAGTTCAGTCTCTGTTGAGTAGAACACTTATTCCAGACATTGTTTTCAAACAGAGCGCAAGCTTCTGTTGAATAGAAAGTAGCTTCTGATTGAGCGTAAGCTTCTACAGAAAAGATACAAATAGTTTCTCACAGAACAAGGTGCTTCTGTGGAACAGAGGTTAAATTCTGATAAAGCGTAAGCTTCTACAGAATAGAACTAAGTAGGTTTTCACAGAGCTTAAAGCTTCTGTTGAGTAGCAAGTTGATTATGATAGAGCGTAGGCTTCTACAGAATAGCAACAGTCACAGAGCAAAGAGCTTCTGTGGAGAAGAGTGTGTAGCTGGTAAGAGCTTTTCAAGGATCTACAACAAGCTGTTAAACCTCTGTTGAACCCGCTCTGATACCAATTGTTACACTAAGAGGGGGGTGAATTAGTGTTAATCACAAATTTTGGATTTCAACACTTTTTCGTTTTATCCCGCAGCGGAATGAAAGCTTCTGTCAAACAGAACCGTAGATAGGTTTCTGTAAAACAGAACGTTCGAGTGTGTTCACAATTTATTTGTTTGGACACAAGGATTTTTATAGTGGTTCAGCAAATTGCTTACATCCACTCTTCACCCAAATATTTGGATGGTTTCCACTCAAATATATCTCAGTACAAGTTGCACAAATGATACCAACTAAAAGCAGACCCGAAGGTTCTGTACAATAGAGGTTTGAGTGGCAGAGCACAGACCAGAAGGTTCTGTACCGTAGAGGGTTGTTATGTAGCACAAACACTAAGGTTCTGTACTATAGTAACTAAGGCTCAATACAGACCAGAAGGTTCTGTATCGTAGAGAGTAAGGCACAACACAGACTAGAAGGTTTTGTGTCGAAGAAGGTAGGCACAACACAGACCAGAGGGTTCTGTGTCGAAGAAGGTAGGCACAACACAGACCAGAAGGTTCTGTGTCGAAGAAGGTAGGCACAACACAGACAGAGGGTTCTGTATCGAAGAGAGTGAGGCACAACACAGACCAGAAGGTTCTGTGTCGAAGAAGGTAGGCACAACACTGACCAGAAGGTTCTGTGTCAGACGTGTTAACCTTCTATAGCACAGATCAAGAGATTCTGTACTGTAAGTGTCAACCTTCTATAGAACAGATCTAAGGATTCTGTATCACAGAAGGTATAACACAGACCGTAAGGTTCTGTACCAAGAATGTGTCAATCTTTAACAAACCAAAATGGTTCATAGTAGAAATGACTTGAGTTATGTACAGACCGTAAGGTTCTGCACTAAAGTAGATTCAGACCATAAGGTTCTACTCCACAGGAGGTTGTACAGATTTGAAGATTCTGCACTACAGGAGGTTGCACGCGTTAACGTGACTAACAAGGTAGCAAATGCGCAATCCCTCAAGGATAACGACTTCGTGGCGTACCCCACGCGAGCACGTAGCGAACCCTACGCAAGCGAACAGCGACCTCTGTTCAAGGATGGATTTTCCCTCCAGCGGCTCCACACGACCTGCACGATCTCCTTGAGATAGCGACTATGTGGCGTACCCCACACAAGCACGTAGCATACCATACGCAAGCACGCAGCAGACCCTACGCAAGCACGCGGCAAACCCCACGCAAGCAGACGGCAGCCTCCGTCCTAGGTTCCTGCACACAGAGCTCTACACAACAGAAGCTGGTTAGTCCCTCACCTTCCGTGCTCCCGAGGTTCAGCCCTTCTCTCCGGCCCGCTGCACGTTGCCCACGTACACACGCTTCCAACAACGTCTCCTGCAGCTTCCAGCCGAGTCCCTCGAGCCCCCGAGTCACTCTCCTAGAAGGCTTCACCAACGATGCAGCCGTCCGTCGCTAGTGCTCCTCCTGTGACTAACTCAAACGAATGAAAGAACTAAAGCTCAAGCACACGCTCTCTCTGGACAGAATAGGAGAAGAGAAAATGAATTGTTTGATGGTTACAATGGGAGAGAGAGCATGGTTATTTATATACACGGTTCAAAGAGTAAAATACAAAAGGGAAAATATAAAAACGTAATCTGCAAAATAAGAAATTAAAAGTTAGTTTACATAATAAACAGAATGATATACACGTGCAAGCATTCAGAAAATAAATCAGAATAAGATTATGATATATTTTCCATGAATAGTGCACCACATAAGGTATCGCAGAAGGTTCTGCTTGATAACCTTCTACAGATGGAAACAATCGTTGATTTGTTTCCAAATGACTTGAAGTCAATTCCATCCTGATAAAAACACATGTGAGAGAGTATCTGGACAGGTGGTGGTGATTTGCAAACAAATAATGTTCGTATGTTGATCAAGTGAGCTTACAGAAGCCTGTAGACCAAATAATAGAACATTTCCATATATAGAAGATACATTTCCTTCTACAAGAAATATTATCTCCAATATGATTATTTGAAAATCAAATCATGGTAGTCTGATTAGACGAATATCTTAATCCGATAATATATATTTCGTAATTAAATAATTGATAATTAATTATTAAATTACAACAATGATTCTTACAAAAAGATCCTCATTATGAGAAGCTTCTGTAGAATAGAATGTTCCACCTTCTGTAGAACAGAGGGTCCGGTTCATCATCAAAACCATCCCAACACATTTACTTTGAGCAAATTTTCTGTTTTGTCATTAATTTAATTTGTTATATAATTTTGTCAAATATTTTTATTTTTATTTTTATTTTGGCCAATATTGAATTTTATCACACGAAAGCCAAACAAAGCTTAATACAGAGTCTTCATTTATTGACTAAAAAGGAAAATTTTATTTTGAACAAACCTCTCGTATATTATTTTATTTTAAAATTTTAATAGTCAGTTAAATGAGTTAAAAACTAGAGTTGGACGATAATTGTTGATATTGTTAAAAATACTGATGAATGTCGAATGATTGCGAGAGGCGACTGTCACGGGTCAAGTGAATTATGAGGTGAATAAATGAGAAATTGAATCTTCACTATTGTAAGACACGGGTTAAACCATATTAAGGCCTTGTTTGGCTTTCGCTTGAAGAAAATCAAGATTTGTCAAAATTTAAAGCAAGGGTTGGTAATAAAATTATATAATAAACTAAAATAAAAACAAAATTTTACCAAAATTTAATTACCATAATGGCTACGGAAATAAGATTCCATGATTGTTAGAAAATAACAAGAAGTTGTGTTGGATCGTTCAGCAACACTAAGAGGGGGTGAATTAGTGTTTATAACTTTTTCGCCCTTTTTCTCAGTGTAAGCGGAAGCGTACTGTAACTCAGCGGAGCGTTTCTCAGAATGAGATCTGCTTCGCTGACATCGTTACGATTTTGTCGAGTAGGTTTTCGTACAAGTGTTGCGCCATCGTAATGGACACAGAAATTTATAGTGGTTCGGTCTTAATCGACCTACGTCCACTTTCCACCAACAAGGTGATTCCACTATATAAAGTAATGGGTGCAAAGAGCCCTTGCACTAGGCGTTTGGTTCTCACAAAGTGAGATTTAGAATCCCGTATAATTGATGATCACTCCTGGCAACGGTCAGCTCCTCACACAGTGGACGTCTTCTCGTTTCCAGCAGAATGATACTTTTCCTTAGCAGTTGGTAGCTCAATGGATTCCACACAGAATGTTGTCGCTCATATGTAAGCCTGTCTATCAAAGCACACAAACAACGTTATGTCAAAGTTTAAACCCTCAGATAATAATCTTTACAGTGACAGAAAGACTTCTCAGAGAGCAGCTCCAGGCAAATACTGAAAGAGTTAAATATCAGCATGTTAGACATTCTTCAGAATTGTCAGAAAAGAATATCATAGGGATTTTTCGAGAGCAAAGGGTGGTCAGCAGAAGTAGGGCATACCTGCTACGATTAACCAGCGCGAACAGTATTACTTTTAGCCAGGTGGTGCCCGACTTTGGCATAGTGATGAGAAAAATGTCCGAATCTCGTGCCTCAAATTGGTTTTGGCAGCACAAAACCGACTCAAGATTCACGGTGTTGAACCAATAGCCCTGGTATTGGTGGACGGAACCGCTAAGCCAACACGGCTCCCTTGGCAAAGAAGGGAGTAAATCGCGGCACTGCGGAATGAGCTTGCTCTCGTCAATGGGTTGCCAGTTCTTGGGAAGTGGAGGGGAACACTGAGGCGCTTCCATTCGGGAGGGAAAGACGATTGTGTATGCTATGCTTAAACTCGTTGGAAATGAGAGGACCTTTACCTGTATAAATACAAGTGGATGGGAAATTAATTGCCAACCACGTGATTGCAGGGAGCTTATAGCGGGCAACATGCGGTCGCAGAGTTCCAGAGGAAAGTAAATAAACCAAGGCCCCGGAAGTAATATCTACTATCTTCCTAGAGGAGCAGTGTTCCAATTACACCTTTTGATTCCACGTCCACCTTAAAAATATTAGATTTAGGACGCTCAGTAAAATAGAACTCTCTAACCCCAAAACATTGAGATAAAACAACAAGCTTATCATAAATCCCAACTCGAATTTCTTGTATAATAAACGTAATTACGAACAAAAGAACGAGAGTCCATACGTAACTCCTTTAGCGGTACACAAACGATCGTGAATACTTGACCATCTGGGTTGGTGACAACCTCTTGAATCAAAGAAAAGGGTGACGTGGTAAAAGGTCAGGTTCCTGTCTACCGGGTGATGGGAGGCCTAATAGGGCTGATACAATCACAGACTAATATAATCAGAAGTATGCCTTTGGGAAATTTCATCCTCGCTTGAATTATCAAATGGTTGAGGGTATCTTAGACTACAGAATAGCAGCATTTTGCTGTAATTAAGATATTGGCTAGTATCTCATTTCGCCTGTTTTCGACACAGACACCGTAAACCATCACTCACGTGATGTAACAGCAACTGGGATTTGCGTCGATCAACGGAATGCACAGTGGCTCACAATCAATACATGACAACCCCAGATGACACCATGGGGGATCCAAAAACCCACTAAACGGACACCACAAAAGGTGATATGCTTCACCTGCGACTGGAGGGAATCCCGACGGTTACTGCCGAGCTGGTTTTGCTTCGCGTTGCCGACTGTCACACAGTGAAGCAGCTGCCATTGGGGAGGGGCAATACGAAGTTTTAGCTTAACCCAGTTGGACGAGCTTTTCACGGTCTGGACCGGGGTAACGGCCCTGTCATTTGGACTGGGCCGAGGCTTGAAGCCGTAACAAGAATCAAGAAACACGGGACATGTGGATAATGATGAGAAGTCCGTTTCCATGTGGAGTTTCGTCGAATTAGCTATGAAATAACATCCTCACGTAACCAAAGCCAACTTGATTATGAATATGATAATTTCCAAGAAAGATCCCCTTCAATCGAGGCAATAAACTACGTGGTTACGTGGTTATCACTTGACGTGAATGAACTTATTTTTAACACAACCGCGCTCTCCGTGGAAAACTGATGTCCGCCATGTCCGGCCACAAGGGATGAACTAAGCTGTGCCGACATTTGGCATGCGCGCGACCAGCGTCCTCGTTCGCGTGCTTGTATCGCATAAGTAAGCCAGAACGATTCCCGCCCCGACTCAAATGTTAACGTTCATACATTTACGAGCGATTTGAGTTGCAATTTATACTTAAAAATAGGAAACAAAAATGTTACACTAAGAGGGATGAATTAGTGTTAAAAGTACAATTAAGGATTTTTAACTCCTTTTTTACAAACCCCGTAGTGGAAAAAAGCTTCTGTAAAAGAGAAGCTTGCGGACATGCTTCTGTAAGACAGAACATACGAATGTGATTGCAATTTGATTTGATGGATGCAAGGATATGTAATACCTCAAATTAATGCGTGGACCGCGAACAATTATCTTAGCCACATGATAAACCCAGCATTCATTAAAATGGCCAAAGCCCAACTACAACTTAGAGTTCAATATTTTTGGTCCAAAGTCTAAACACAACTCAAATTTCAACATTTAGGATCAAATGCAACCACAAGGGTTCAAACAACATCAACGGCATACAAAATAACAACAACCATCATTGGTCGGTTCACCATGGCAAGTCTGTTAGTCGCGGGAGAGCGTGTGGGCTGGATACGGTCGCTGATGATAGCTCCAAGGAGAGCGCCAATGCTAGCGAGGACGATGCTGATGATGTACAACGGCAGCAAGAGTAGCACATAAGGATGTTGTAGCCTTCGAGTGCTTTGGCATCATCGGCCTCGGCGTTGTTGAACAATAGCAGGAGGAGCTACCCTCTTTCAACTTCAGGGATGGGGCTAGCAGTTGCAGCTCTCAAGGTTGCCAAGCTGGCTTGGGAGGCTGCCAATGAGATGGTTGAGGTCTCGGTGCCTCGAAAGGCTTGATCAGTCGCAACGAAGAGGCCGCATGATTGTTGGGTAGGAGGTGATGCGACCATTAGTTATGCTTGCTGAACCAGCTGCGACCAAGCTCTCCAACAGTCATCAACATCACCTTTCAGAGCAAGCCTTGCAGCAGGGTCGCCACTGAATAATTGTTCACCGTCTCCCAATGCTCCAACATACAAAATCAGAATCATACGAATACCCAGCAACATCACCTACCTACAAATCAGCCGCAACTGCTCATTTCATTCCCATCCGCAACCTCCATTTCAGGTGAAGCCTCAGCCCCAACTCCAATGCCTCGGCCAGCAGTTCAGCCCACGATGAGCTCCTCACTGCAACATCAGTCTAGCACAGTTCCTCAACATCTTTCAGCCCAAGCTAAAGAAAGAGGCCAACCAAGAAAAATAATAACAGTCAAATCCAAAAGGAACCCAAAGAAAAGAACTAAGTAATGGACTAAACAAGGACAGCCCGACCCAAAGTAGAAGGCTGACCTAGTCCCAAAAATAGACTCTAGCCCGACCCAAGGAGGAGAAGATCAAAAGAATCACCAGGCCAGGCCAAGAAAACTAGGCCCTCTACAAGCTGCCCAAGAACCAAAGCAATTTGCTGATCAAATCCAACCCAAAGCAAATGGCTGATCAGCCCAAGCCCAACCCACAATCACAGCCCGAATCAAAATAAAAGAAAGCAAACCTTTTCATGGTTCCCGACAAGAATCTGTGAGGACGATTCCTCCGTGCCCCAAATCCTCTGAGGGAACACACCAAATCCCCCTCATGAATGCCTGCAAAAGACAAAAGTAAACAGATTAATCAAACCTTCGTTAGAATTTCGACCAAAGCCAGTCAAATCCCAACAAAATGGGATGAATTGTAACGATACTAGTAAAAATGGAACGATACTCAGGTTCCAGTTAAAGAGAATTGGGGAGATATAAAAGGAGAATTATCTGGAAAATAGAGAAGGGACGGAGAATTCAAACAGTTAAAAAATTTTTCCAACTTTCTCTTGGGGGGTTTCTTCATTTTTTTCTTTCGGAGAAGGAAGGGCGATTGTTCGAAGTCATCGACTCTTCCCCCGATTCCTCTTATCTCCTTTGATCCTTCCCAGAAGCTTGACGCCTTCACCTTCTCTTTGGTCGCCAGCGTTATTTCCGTTCCTGTTCCTGACCAAGGTAAGGAAATCACTATCGTGAAACCTCTCCGATGACCAACCCAAACAGGACGTGCGACGACAACGACGGAATGCAGCGACATCAACAACTGAACTCCCAGCCGTCTCGAACAAGCTTCCTCGAAGATCCAGACGGTGGCGGCCCAGCTGAAAGCCTGGCACATTCCCTTCTCCATTCCTGGTGGCTGCTTGCGGAATGGCTCGTGTCCACCCAATCCTGGAAAACAAAAATAGGAGCAGCCGAAATCACCTCCTGAGGCCCCCAGGCTCATCAGGAGGCCTCATTTGTTACTGACCATTTCTTTTACTTGTACAGAAAGTGATGCGACTATCAATGGACACCTACCTTCCGCGAGAGGACTCAAGTTCAAGCTTAGCAGCGAAGGCAGCTCCTGTACCACTATTCCTTTGCTCCCGGCGGCATCAACCCTTCCCCGGCATTCCCAGACCAAGCGATGGCGAATCACTCCCTTTCGGCGTTCCCTGAGCTCTCGGTGGCAACCCACTTTTCCCCTGCATGGCTGGATCTCACGATGGCAACTCCACCTCCTCCGGCACCTCCAAGACCCATGTCCTCCCCGGCGCTCCCTCCACCGGCAGCGGCAGATCGCGGCTTCCCCCTGGCACCTCCTGGAGCTCATGGTCGCAATCCCCACATCTCCTAGCGTCCCCAGGCTTCACGGTGGCAGCCCCCCTTGACGTCCTCCCTTTCCAGACGCGATGATGGACCCATTCCCCTCCGGCGTCTTCCCAGCGACCAACCGTAGCCTCACTCCGGCGACCTCCACAACGACAGAGACGCTAGCCGCAGACCCACTCCCCGGCGTCTCCCTCGTCTTTCCGGCGTCGGCTTGGTCCCTCCTCGACACTCCAGATCCGAGGCTCCAGATCTCAGCGACCCGTATCCCCCTCGGCGATGCCTCAACAATCCGGGAATCTTCCTCTCCAACGATTTTTGATGGCTTCGAACAACACGCCTTCTGTACCTGTGCCCTCTCCCCAAAGATAGATGGGTCTCGGTTGGATTTCGAATCTCTCAGAGAGGTAACGAATCCATTCTTTCAATATATTTAAGTTTAATAGTTATGTGACTTGACTTTTACGAATTGTCTTCTTTTTAATATGTTTATATTTGACTTCCGGATCTTTAGTAATTATCAATTGACTTATTTAGAATTTTTTGCTAGATGTCATATGAATGTGTTTACCGTTAGAATTTTAATCTTTCAAAACTTACGTTGTCGTCTATGCATGTGGACTAATATTTTATTCCGATATGCATTACTAACATCCATCTCCCTTTTATTTTGCATGTAAAACATGGAGAAATTTCCCGGATATTTTCGACAATGCACATCAAGAAGACATCTTCGGCCAAGAACGGTAAGACATGACTTACTCTTTTAAATTTTGTCGAGCTCCACTTACATTTAACAATACTAACCACATTCGCATTTATTTTGCATGTACACTGAGCATGCAACTTCGGAAGATCAAATTCGAAATTTCGAAGACTAACTCGAAGGCGCGTGTATCAAACCGCGCGGATCCACCCTGTCCTAAAAACCGCGGGCTCGAAGACAAAGCGGCCCCAACCTTCATTCTAAGGTACAAAGAGGAGGTGCGGGCCTCCCCGAATTTCATGTTAAAAGCTCACTTGTAACGGATTGCGGGCCCAAGTGCATAGGCCCGCAATCACCGCCCCTTCCGCGCCTTTTTGATCTAAATTATTGTCTGTGGTTGCGTGCGTGACTTAGGCTTTAGGTTTATACGTCGCATGCTTGGTTTTAATCAAACAAACCTAAATTTGGGTCCAATGCCCGTTAAAACGTCGATAAGAGTCCGGCCCACTCCCGGATCGGGCCCAACGCCCGTCAATCAAACGTTAAACTTTTTTGGACAAATCGCCACCCTTTTCGCATGTGGTATAATATTAAGGCTAGTAAATAGGAATCCCCGAACCCAGACTCTGATTTTTCCGACTTAAAGTCACATTTTTTAAGTCGGTGGCGACTCCGAACAAAAAGTTTTCCAAAGCTAAACTAAACCCCACTACCCTTTTTTCGGAGCCATTTGGGGTGAGGTGACGGCTACTCGAGCCGCTCCTTGGGCCCTCCCCAAAATTCGCGAGCGAGGCCTTAACGCAGCCTTTCGCTCGCCACCTTCGGGTGGTTGGCGAAACGCCCCGCAGACCCGTTCGCGAATCAAGGGAAGGCCCAACCCTGGGGCCTCTTTCCGCAGCGTCCGGCGTTCGAGCCGTAACACCGACCGGACTGGGCCTCGGGGGAGCGGGCCCGGATCCTCGGGTTGCCTGAACCGCCATCGCGCGCGCTAGGCCGGAAGGGCGCACGCGTACATCCCGGATGGCGACTCCGCTGGGGAGGCTCCGCATGTGGATTCCTACCGAAAACTTTTTTACCACATGCGGGGAGGAGTGATCGTTTGCGCATGTAATTGTTTGGCTCGGTGCCTTTTGTATGATCTTTTGTCTGTGTATGTTTACTGCTTTTTAGGCATTTCTAGGTATGCCCGAACCCGGGGCTAGGATTTTAGGGGGGTCACCTTTAGGCCCAGCTATGCTGCTCTTTGCGGTGTGGTTTTGGGTCTGGGCCCCGCCTCCCTTAGTCCGAGGGAGGTTTAGAAACCTCGTCCGAGTCTAGAATTGCTTGCACACTACAGGTACCAGACGCTGCACGTGCATTTGCTTGTTAATAAGTGACTGTTATTCGTGCAGGGACAGGTTCAGGTACGTTTTGTATGCGACAAATATGGCACTAACCCTGTTCGTTTTGCAGCGGTTTGGGTTGGTCACAGGGGGGGTTTCCGAATTTCCTTTCTCCCTTCCCTACCTCCTCTTTTTATGTCATAATACTCATTTGCATCCATTTCACACGAACGCTTGTTAATAATCAATATATCAACGCTTTTACAATTGTTCGGTATTATCACTGTTCAAGTAGGAGAAAACTTGCATGCAAATTCATCTCACGTTAGGAGTTGGATTGGATTGTTATTACAACTGAATGACGTCCAAACATGCAGGTTTATTAAATGGACTCAATCGCACTGTGCTCGGACATTCCATCCTCTGACAAACTCCGGGATTGGTTCAAGGTGCTCAGACCCTCAGAGCAGGAATTCTTCAAGCAAAAGCTCAAAGGTCTACTCCATTTGATCAGACTCGAAGTCGATTGGTTCATGCTGCAGCACCTCGTCGCCCGGTGGAACCCGAACACGTACACCTTCCATTTTGGTACCCTGGAGCTCGCACCGCTTTATGAGGAATATGGACACCTCTCCGGACTCCCTCATCTCCCAGGAATATCGCCGCTGCCTCATTTCGACAAGCCGAAAGAATACGTCACCAGTTTACTTCAGATCTTTCCGGCGAACGTGTCCACCTTATTCACGACAGAGGGGCACATCAGCATCAGGGAACTCTGCAAATATCAACTGACACCGTACATGCCACAAGGAGGAGATGGTCAAGGTTCGGCGCGCGCCTTCATCCTTTTGTTCGCAGGAACAGTTCTCTATCCCTACAAAAAGGAATCGATTCACGGACGAGCGGTCTACCTGACGAAGGCCATTCTCAAAGGACAACCCTTCCTCCCCAATCTAGTTGGTGAGACGAACTACAGTCTTACCAAGATAGTGCGGAAAGCAAGAGAAGGAGTTCGGAACCAACTTCTCCTTCAGCCCTCCATTGCTCCAGGCCTGGTTTTACACTCACATTGGCATCACCGGAGAATCATTCAGGTGGGAACAGTTTCCAGACTTACTCGACTGCATATCGGACCGCGCTCGACTTCCAACCCGCACATTTGCAGGGGTTAGGGCTCTTTTCCGCTCGCTGGAACAAGAGGATTTCTATCAGAAGGCCATATGTTTTGACATAGACTTGGCCATTACAAGCTCCCCAGACAGAGATTACATCCCGATTGCTGGGAACACTGGGACGTCTTATTACTGTCCAGCAAGGGTGATGCATCAGTTTGGAGGAAGTCCACGAGTTCGACCAGCGCCGAACAAATTATTTGACCCGATCGACTTGGACAGCCAACCCGCAAAAGGAGTAGTTCAACGGGTCATGACGCATATCGCTCGGGTCTAGACGAATCTCAAAGAAGAGGAGTACAATCTTTTCATGGAGCGTCAGGCTGACATCGACGCCCGGTCTGCACGATTCCAGAAGAAACGGATAACCCCCTGGGATCGCATTTGATGGCGGACATCTCCTCGCAATCCTTGGGCCCGCGAGCCCATCCTATCTTTCATTTTTATTTTAAGGAACTGTATTGTGAAATGAACCTGTTTGGATTTTATCTAATGCACTACTTGGATTGAATTCGTTATAATCACAATCCAATCCTTGCATTTAGACATACAATCATACATCATTACATGTCACGCATCCAAAGTATTTTTTCATTTGATATTGATTGAATGTTCTTTTTCTTCATCAAGGTATTGAGCAATAGCTCCATACCAAAAGCGTCCAAGATATCGCGCCATCGGAGCAGTGATGGCCGAAGCTTCGGCGGGACAAGCACTGACTCCCACGGTCTTATCCTCGGCTGCAGAGGAAGAAGTAGCCCCGGCCGCCGCCATTGAATTTTCGGCCTCGATGGAAGCGGCCTCACCATTCCCGATCTCTGCCTTCCCGCCGTTGCCCCAGACTATACTCGATGCCGGGCAACCCTCAGACGGGAGAACCTCGCCATTGTACATCCCACCACTGATCGCATCTGCAGCATCGTCGGAGATCCCGGCTGCTGCTCCCTTCAATCCTACCTCAAACATGCCAGCCCAAGGTGCCGGCAATCCTTCACTGGGAGACAAGGTGGAGTCTCTCACAGCCGAACTCTCTTCCCTGAAGACGATGATGGCAGAACTCCTCCAACGACAGTTAGCAGCCACACCTGCTCCTGCCTCCTCCCAAAACCCACATCTTCCTCCTGTCATGCCAGGACCTCAAACACCACCATATCTATCCTACCCTAGCCTAAACACTTCCTCAAATACTTTGCCTTCTTATAACCCATCAAACACTATGCCTTCCTGCAACCCGGTCATTCCCGGATCCGCTACCTCCACAAGTGTAGCATCCTTATATAACCCATACATGCGTGGGCCACCCCCTTCCATTCCGATGCCTCAACCTTATTTGCCTCCATACTACCCTCAGCCAACATCCCAAGGGCCAACTCCCTACCCACCAATACCTTTCGGGCAAACCCCCCACATTCAAACACCTGGGCCAACTCCCTACCATCAAACAACCTCTACCTTCAGAATTCCTCCGCCAATTACTACCCCTTCAGTTCCGCATGTGGAACCCGCCTTGCCAAGCCCACGAACCCGCAACGTGGCAATCGTCGACGAGCTATTTGGCGAGCAGCAACAGGCTAGCGCTTTCGAGACAAGGCTCGAGGCTAGAATCGCCTCAATGCAGCAAGAGGAGGCTCGCCGCATGGCGAAGTTGGAAGAGCGCCTAAACGCCATCCAGGGATATCGGGCACACAACTGGGAGTACGCCAACTACCAGATCCCGCAAATACAAGTCCCGCCAAAGTTCAAAATGCCCGAGTTCGAGAAGTTCCGCGGGAATGGTTGCCCAGAACTACACCTCAAGCATTTCTGCCACAAGATGGCGGTATATCCGGCAGACGATAAATTTCGTATCGCCATGTTCCAAGAAAGCTTGGCAGAATCAGCATTGCACTGGTACTACACACCAAGTATGTCAGTCAGTATGCAACGTTCAAAGAGTTGGCACTTGACTTCCTCAATTACTACAGCTTCAATGTAGAAATGGCGCCAACAATCTCGGATTTGCGGAGACTGAAGAGATACCGCATCGAAGACGTCAATCAGTTTGCATACCGGTTCGGGCACATTGCGTCTCAGATAAAACCGGCGCTTACAGAGAGGGAGCTCATTGACGAAATCCTCCAGTTGCTCCCACGTGAGTACATGCCCTACATGATTGGGCAAACATTCTCAACCTTCGCCCAGGTAGTCATCAATGCGGACAAACATGACGGAGTAAATCGAGAAGGGCTAATCCCTTCCACCTTTAGCAAAACCGGCAGTGAAGCCCAAGCCCAAAGTGCTTATCGCAACTGCTGAGCAAAATAGGCAGTCGATGAGGGCAACTCCACCACCGACGTCGTACGCGCCAAGGACGTATGTTGCAGCTGCGCTCAGGCCTCCAGCCCCGGTAACAACTCGTTTTAGACCCCCTGTTAACATGGCGGGACAACAGCAGTCAAGGCCTGCACAAATGGAGCGTCCACGACTGAGGCTTGAGGACTTGACCCCAACTCCCGATCCCCTGGATGTTATGTTCGTTCGTCTGAGGGACATGGGTTTTATCAAGCCAGTTGAAGCCAAAGCTACTAATCCCTCCTCGTTCGGATACAACCCCAAGGCGGTGTGTCAGTACCACTCAGTAGCAGCAGGGCATGACACAAAGATTGTATCGCCTTGAAATTCAAGATTCAGAACCTGCTGGATGAAGGGGCTATTACATTCTCTGCGCCTACAGCTGCCCCAAATGTTAAGAGCAATCCTCTTCCCGAGCATGTAAATTACATCGGGGCAAATTCCTTCTCAGTTTTGGCCGAACATGAAGAAGAGGTGAACATGTCTGAATATGACTATGCACAACCAAGGAGTGTCAATGTCGTGAGCGCCGGTCGTGGTCGAGGCCAAGACCGCAGCCGAGGTAGAGGAAGAGGTCGAGGACCCCAGATTAACAGAAAAGCTCAGCCCACGGTCATGCCTGATGGGTTTACATTGGTTCCCCGTCGGCAGCCAAGGACGCCGTATGTTTATGTTTCATCGGGATCGGCACAATCAGAGGCGTTTCAAGCAGAATCATCGCCAACGACAGAACCAAGGATTCCGGTCGTGATGGGACCCACCTGCACGTCTCTCAGCCCAGAAGTTGAACTAATTACCCACTCCGGAAGAATAGTGCCAGCCCCTGAAGCTTCATCCCCGGCTGAATCTTCGAAGCCCAAGGCGCCTTCGAACGAGCAAATCCGCAAGGTGATTTATACGGTGAAGGGAAGCGACTACGATATAGTCGAGCAACTCCGGAAACAGCCCGCTCAGATTTCCTTGTTCGACCTCATCCACTCTTCCGACAAGCACAGGGAGATGTTAGAGAAGTTTCTAGCCGAGGTACATGTGCCAGAGCAGGTCGAAGTCACCACGTTGGATGCGTGCAGCATGCTGGCGAACAATGTAATTAACTTCTCAGAAGATGATCTACCGGAGCAGGGGCAGGATCACAACAATGCTCTCTTCATCACGCTCCAGTGTCGTGAAACCACCATCTCCAAGGTTCTCATCGATGGCGGATCGGGGGTTAATGTCATCCCGTTGGCGGTAGCTCAAAAGCTCAACATCAACCTGGAGAAGCTTTCTCAATCCAACTTAACTATTCGGGCTTTCGACGGCGCGAAGCAGCAGGCCCATGGCGAAATTACGTTGGAAATCAAAGTTGGGCCAACCCTCTTCTCTACCCAATTCCAGATCCTTGAGACTGTGGGGTCCTTCAACATGTTGCTAGGGCATCCTTGGATTCATCAACCCGGGGCAGTTCCCTCGACACTACACCAAATGGTTCGATTTTCCTCATATTGCAAGCTCATCACAGTCCGGGGAGAACATTCGATGGAACTTTGCCACGAGATTGACATGCCATACGTGGGAGAGCCAACCGAAGAACCATCAACAACACAGACCTTGGAGGTGGTCAACATGGTGAGGCGCGACTACAAGTCAGATCCCCTGATGACATGGGGCAACATCAGCGCTGCAAAGGAGTTTCTTCGACATGGGTATCAACCGGGCCAAGGACTCGGAATCAGAGGACAAGGAATGATTTATCCGATCACTATCCCAGCTCCAGCAGGGACTACTAGACTCGGATTCACAGGCAAAGTGCGGCGCAAACAGAACAACCGCACTAGCAGCAAATCGGCCATCCGTTTTGTACGTTCATCGACGGCGACAATGGAAGGCGAAATCTTGTCGGAGAAGCTGGAGAATGTGAAGATTCAGAGACGAAGAAATTCATGGCAAGCGGAAGATTGTTGAACATGTCAATATCATCCAAGTGAATTTGGGGCAAGGTCATAGGCGTCGACCTCGCATGCGGGCTCACTTCATACCTCCCAACATGGCCATTCCTCTGAATCAAATGTCGGCGTACATTCGACGAGCCGGGGCACCGCATGTTCAAGCTCCAGTGGTGCCAATGCCGCCAAGCACGCCTCCAAGGACCGAAGTACCGCCTCCAAACAGGCATGCAGATTTCCCTGCTACGAGCGAAGAAGTGGAGGGGGAACAAGACGAGAAGGCCAGGACACAAGAGTCCGAGGAAGAAGTCTGTATGATGGAAGCGTCGATCCCGGCCGAGCTAGACATGCCTCTCGACGGGTGAAACTTTCCATCTTTATTTTTCTGCACTTAGATAGATAGAGTCTAGAGTAGGTTACCTTGCTACATTCTGGTCGCGGACTAGCAAGGTTGTCTATATGTAACGCGACCCCTAGGCAATACCTAGGGCGTTTGTGGGATCGGGCCGCTGATGATCAGGGCGAATCCGATGAAACGACGAGGGACCTGCTGAGTCCTGGTCCCACAGTATTTTCTTTTAGTCAAAAACGCATGCTTTATTATGAATTGTCGCATGAAACGATATTTCAAACAACTCATTTGAATACATCACTTTAATTTCTTCTCCTTTTCAGGAACGGCGCTTTGGGAACACCCGAAAACAACCCTGAACAAGACAGAGAAGCAGTGGATGACCCCTAGTCCATAGAAGGATACTATGGCTTGGAACAAGGTCTTCAACGACATGAGGAACCGAAGGACATCACACTACAGAAGCCGATTTCAATCAACATCGGAACCCAAGATGACCCCAAGGAATTGTTCAACGACGCAGACTTGTCAAAGGATGAAACTGAAGACATCATCAACCTGCTCAGGGAATTCTCTGACGTCTTTGCCTGGTCATACACGGACATGCCGGGATTAGATTCAGAAATTGTGGAGCACAAAATCCCCACAGATCCGTCGGTTCATCCTGTAAAGTAGAAGCAGCGTCGGTACAAGCCTGAATTAGCCCTTGCCATCAAGGAGGAAGTGGACAAGTTGCTGAAGGTCAACTTTATCGAAGTGACTACCTATCCACAATGGGTTGCTAACATAGTCCCGGTCATCAAGAAGAACGGGAAGGTCTGAGTCTGCGTCGACTATCGCGACCTCAACAAAGCAAGTCCCAAGGACGACTTTCCACTTCCGCACATCGATCTACTGGTGGACAACACCGCTGGATTCAACAGATTCTCTTTCATGGACGGATTCTCCGGTTACAATCAGACTGCAATCTACTACCTCAGCAAGAAGTTCACAGACTGCGAGTCTCGATACACCACTTCCGAACGTACCTCTTGTGCACACTCATTTGGGTCCTCCACTGACTCCGACAGTATACCCTGCACTACGAGATCCTGTTAGTGTCCGAAAATGATCCACTCAAGTATCTTTTCGACAAGCCAACAATGATGGGAAGAGTCTCTAAGTGGCAATTACAACATGCGGAGTTCGACATTCAATTCCATTCCACGAAGTCAGTGAAGGGGAGAACGATCGCTGACTATATCGCTGAGTATCCAGGAACGGATGATTCATCCTTGGAAATCGGGCTACCGGACGAGAACATCTTGCTCATGGAACAGGAACCGAGATGGAAGATGTACTTTGACGGTGCAGTCAATTCCTCAGGATCAAGAATAGGAGCTGTGGTAATCTCCCCAGATGGGCAATACTACCCAACGGCGGCCAAAGTCACGTTTCCCTGTACGAACAGCATCGCCGAATATGAAGCATGCATCCTTGGCCTCCTTCGCGCACTCGACATGCGGGTTAAGCTCCTCGACGTTCATGGAGATTCGGCACTCATCATCTCCTAGACAAATGGAGCATGGCGCACTCGAGACCCAAAGCTCATTCCATATCAGGATTATCTACAAACACTAATCAGACAATTTACTGATATTGAATTTAATTATCTCCCGCGAACTGATAATCGATTTGCTGATGCTCTTGCAGTGCTCGCCTCAATGATTCCGTTGGCTGGAGAAATGGACATCGAGCCTTTGCGCATCAACATTGCTGATGATCCAAGCTGCATGCACATCGAGCAGAGTCAACCTGAAGATCCTCTACCTTGGTTCGCGGACATCAAGAATTATTTGCAATCAGGAGGATTTCCCCAAAATAGCACAGGAAAAGAAAGCAAGTTCATACGGAGGATAACAAGAAGCTACTTCCTAGATGGTGATATCTTGTATAAGAAATCCTTCACGACGGCTCTCATGCGATGCGTCACCAAGCAAGAAGCTGAAGCCCTCATTGTCGAAGTCCACGAAAGGGTTTGCGGACCACACATGAACGGATACGCTCTCGCCCAGAAGATCATGCGACAAGGGTATTATTGACTCACAATGGAAGCTGATTGCATCAAATACGTCAAAGCATGTCACAAGTGTCAGATTTACAACGACAAGATACATGTGCCTCCAACAAGACTTTACCCGTTATTTGAGCCATGGCCATTCTCAATGTGGGGCATGGATGTAATCGGGCCCCTCAATCCCAAGGCATCTAACGGGCACCGATTCTTGCTGGTCGCAATCGATTACTTCACCAAATGGATTGAAGCTCAATCCTTCAAAGAAGTCACAGCAAACAACGTCGTGCGTTTCATGAGAGCGAACATCATTGCCAGATATGGAGTTCCAGAGCTATTAGTCACCGACAACGGTTCAAACTTCAACAGTAAATTGATTGAATCCCTCTGTGCCGAATTCCATATCAAACATCTCAACTCTTCACCATACCGTCCGCAAATGAATGGTGCAGTCGAAGCCGCCAACAAGAATGTGAAGAAGATTCTTTAGAAGACAGCAATCACTTATCGCGACTGGTACGAGAAGCTCCCATTCGCGTTACTTGCCTACAAAACGACGATGCGCACTTCGACCGGGGCAACCCCCTTCGAACTCGTCTATGGCACTCAAGCAGTCATTCCAACAGAGGTCAAATTACCAACTCTCAAGATATCATCCCAAAGCGACATGGCAGAAGAAGAGAAGGCCGATCATCGACTCGCCCACCTCGACTTCATTGATGAGAAGCGACTTGCCGCAGCTCACCACATGCAATGCTACCAACAGCGTATGTCCCGAGCATTCAACAAAAGGGTCAAGCCAGTGAGATATAAACCCGGCGACCTCGTCCTCAAGAGAATCCTACCGAATGTTAAGGACCCGAGAGGAAAATTCGCTTCAAACTATGAAGGGCCGTTTGTCGTTAAGCACGCCTTCTCAGGAGGAGCAACCATCCTAACAATGATAGACGGAGGAGACCTGCCACAAGCAATCAACGCAGACACCCTCCGACGATATTACACCTAAAGAAGTATCAATACCAGAACTTCGAAGCAATATACGTCAGCAAAATTCCTCTATATCCCCAGGGAGTCGATTAGAGCGAAGACGCTGACACATGAAAAGGGAGAATCATACAGTCATTACTCTCTTTGCCTAGCTAAAACGAAATTACATGAGCTTATTTCGTTTTCGTCCTTTATCTCGTAGGCAGGGACAAGAGCTCCTCATACGAATGGTACAAAACTCCTATGACAAAGGCGAGGATGGTAGGGCGGCAAAGCTTCAAGCCAAAGTCTTGTAGCAATTTCGTCAAACCTTCGACTCCATCGGACGAAGACGCAATGACGAAACCATGCAAAAAGGGAAGTACCAAAACTCTACTTCACCTTTATTACAAATGAAATGGCATGAACAAACTTCATAGAACAAGTCACACAAACTCACTTGTTTCTCGCCATCTGTTTGATAGGTACATGAACTTCCTTACACAACAGAGTCAAGCAAGAGTAACTATTTCGTCAACCCTTTGATTCTTCCGGACAAAGATGCAATGACGAAACACATAGAAAAGGGAAGTATCGAAACTCTACTTCACCGTTCATATAAATGAAATTACACGAACAAACTTCATTCTTACTTTAAAAGAAAACAAGTTACATGAGCTCCCTTGTTGTCTGTCCTTTGCTTAATGTAGGTACATAAGCATCCTACATTACAGACAAAGGAGCGGGCGATTTGGTGGAAAAATTTCGAACCAAAGCTTCGGAAATTACCTTTGTCATCACCAAAGATGACCGTACTAAAAGGGAGTAACATCTACACTGCTCTCTAACAAAATTTCTCGTAATTCCCCAGATAGAGTCGTATCTCCATTTCCCCAGCTGAAGTCATGCCTCCTTTCAAGCTGGAGTTGATTACGTACATCGCATCCCTCAACAAGGGTAAAAGATACAAGCATATTCTTCCAGAACGACCATTGAGATGGGCATATTCATCCCATATCCCCAGCGGATACTCAACTTTATCATTATCTCCCCAAGCGAGAGTCGAAGTACATGAGCTAACTCCGTCTCTGTCCGTTGTCAACTGTGTAGGTACATGAACATCCACGCAGTACGGTACAAACTCCTAGGCAACGGCGTCGGTGGTCGGGTGGAAGCCGTTTCCAATTTAGTTTAAAAGAACGCAGAACACGAAAGTGCACAAGAGCACTACAGAGGTTTGGGTATCTAAACCTATTCATTTCTTAAACATTCGTGTGCTCATTTGCATATATTTGAAATTATCTTCAATTAAAATGTTTCTGAGCGAGAACGAAGAAGGCATACCTATTCCCAAACACTTACCCAGAGTGATGAATGAAAACACTGTAAGGATTCATACACAAGCATTCAGGCGGATAACGAATCCTTTGACGAGAGATGCTCTAAGCCAGGATGAAATCGAGCATTTCTTCTCTATCCCAAACACGAAACATCAACCATTGCTAGCCCTTTTCGAACCAAAGTAGAAGTTTTCATATACACTACACCTTTTGAGTCTAAGGACCGCCTCACATTGAGGTTTAAGGAGATCCTGTACTCGAAAACCGGAAGCAACTGACTATAGAGGCAACACTTCCTCAAGGTTCAAGCGAAGAGGCACCATCAGCGGTCAAGCTTGCTAGTTGAGTTGTCTCCGAAGACGGAATTTTTCCAATATTACTACAAGAAATACAAATTTTGAATGAGTCCAAGGTGTCTTAAAAATGGATTGTCAGAGAATAAAACGGGACAAATCCCTATGATCCAATAAAGAAAAAGCAAAATCAGCGCAAGGACCAAAGTCTTCAAAAGCAAAGCACAAGATGAAAGTTAAAAGAGCAAAATAAAGCACCAGGACCGACATTGACTGTCGCAAGAGCAAAGGTGACTTTTTTTCAACAAGTCAAGTGAAAACATTCCTCAAAGCGGGTCATGAACTCCTAACACTGAGTCAACTATCCATTCCCAACGGAGTGCCTAAACTGGCGGATTGTCTAAAGGATGGATAATTCGCTTGAACGGTGAAAACTCTATGGCCAAGTAGCTTCTGATGAGGTCCTTAGACTTTTTCTTTCAAACAACTGATTTAAACTTTCACTTCAAAGGCCTTATGCCAAAGCCACGTGATAACCCGAGTAAAGACTCCTTCGACCGATACATGAGCATCCATGTCAAAGGAATTCTGAAATCCAAATGAAATGGCTATCAGAGGTGAGAGTGAAACATGAGAGGAATCAACAAACCTTCTCTACTCTTGCTTAGAAACATGCTTTTAAAGAGAAAACAAAACAAAGCATAATGTGTATGTACATTTAGCTATCTTTGTTTTGTTGTCACTAATAATTTTCCTGATGAGCTTTTAGGATACATGTTGGCCGAGGACAGTTTCAAAACATAATTTGAGGTATTGACGATATCCTTGTGAAAGAATCTTTCCAGATTCTCTCCCAAGGAGGGGCAAACTGTAATACCTCAAATTAATGCGTGGACCGCGAACAATTATCTTAGCCCCATGATAAACCCAACATTCATTAAAATGGCCAAAGCCCAACTACAACTTAGAGTTCAATATTTTTGGTCCAAAGTCCAAACACAACTCAAATTTCAACATTTAGGAACAAATGCAACCACAAGGGTTCAAACAACATCAACGGCATACTAAATAACAACAATCATCATTGGTCGGTTCACCATGGCAAGTCTGTTAGTCACGGGAGGGCGTGTGGGCTGGATACGGTCGCTGAGGATAGCTCCGAGGAGAGCGCCAATGCTAGCGAGGACGATGCTGATGATGTACAACGGTAGCTACAGTAGCACATAAGGATGTTGCAGCCTTCGAGTGCTTTGGCATCCTCGGCCTCGGCGTTGTTGAACAATAGCAGGAGGAGCTACCCTCTCTCAACGTCAGGGATGGGGCTGGCAGCCGCAGCTCTCAAGGTTGCCAACCTGGCTTGGGAGGCTGCCAATGAGATGGTTGAGGTCTCGGTGCCTCGAAAGGCTTGATCAGTCGCAACGAAGAGGCCGCATGATTGTTGGGTAGGAGGCGATGCGACCACCAGATATGCTTGCTGAACCAACGGCGACCAAGCTCTCCGACAACCATCAACATCACCATTCAGAGCAAGCCTTGCAGCAGGGTCGCCACTGAATAATTGTTCACCGTCTCCTAATGCTCCAACATACAAAATCAGAATCATACGAATACCTAGCAACATCACCTACCTACAAATCAGCCGCAACTGCAAGCTCCACGAAAACAGCCACCAAAAGCACAGCCAGCACAGGTGTATGCCCAACCTTTGGTCTCATTTCATTCCCATCCGCAACCTCCATTTCAGGTGAAGCCTCAGCCCCAACTCCAATGCCTCGGCCAGCAGTTCAGCCCACGATAAGCTCCTCACTGCAACATCAGCCTAGCATAGTTCCTCAACATCTTTCAGCCCAAGCTAAAGAAAGAGGCCAACCAAGAAAAATAATAACAGTCAAATCCAAAAGGAACCCAAAGAAAAGAACTAAGTAATGGACTAAACAAGGACAGCCCGACCCAAAGTAGAAGGCTGACCCAGTCCCAAAAATAAACTCTAGCCCGACCCAAGGAGGAGAAGATCAGAAGAATCACCAGGCCAGGCCAAGGAAACTAGGCCCTCTACAAGCTGCCCAAGAACCAAAGCAATTTGCTGATCAAATCCAACCCAAAGCCAATGGCTGATCAGCCCAAGTCCAACCCACAATCACAGCCCGAATCAAAATAAAATAAAGCAAACCTTTTCATGGTTCCCGACAAGAACTGGTGAATCCTCCGTGCCCAAATCCTCTGAGGGAACACACCAAATCCCCCTCATTAATGCCTGCAAAAGACAAAAGTAAACAGATTAATCAAACCTTCGTTAGAATTTCGACCAAAGCCAGTCAAATCCCAACAAAATGGGATGAATTCTAACGATACTAGTAAAAATGGAACGAAACTCAGGTTCCAGTTAAAGAGAATTGGGGAAATATAAAAGGAGAATTCTCTGGAAAATAGACAAGGGACGGAGCAATCAAACAGTTAAAAAATTTTTCCAACTTTCTCTTGGGGGGGTTTCTTCATTTTTTTCTTTCGGAGAAGGAAGGGGGATTGTTCGAAGTCATCGACTATTCCCTCGATTCCTCTTATCTCCTTTGATCCTTCCTAGAAGCTTTCCGCCTTCACCTTCTCTTTGGTCGCCATCGTTATTTCCGTTCTTGTTCCTGACCAAGGTAAGGAAATCACCATCGTGAAACCTCTCTGATGACCAACCCAAACAGGACGTCCGACGACAACGACGGAATGCAGCGACATCAACAACAAAACTCCCAGTCGTCTCGAACAAGCATCCTCGAAGATCCAGACAATGGCGGCCCAGCTGAAAGCCTGGCGCACTCCCTTTTCCATCCCTGGTGGCTGCTTGCGGAATAGCTCGTGTCCACCCAGTCCTGGAAAACAAAAATAGGAGCAACTGAAATCACCTCCTGAGGCCTCCTTTGTTACTGCCCATTTCTTTTACTTGTATAGAAAATGATGCGACTATCAATGGATAGCTACCTTCCGCGAGAGGACTCAAGTCCATGCTTAGCAGCGAAGGCGGCTCCTGTACCACTATTCCTTTGCTCCCGCCGGCATTAACCCTTCCCCGGCATTCCCAGACCAAGCGATGGCGAATCACTCCCTTTCGGCGTTCCCTGAGCTCTCGGTGGCAACCCACTTTTCCCCTGCATGGCTGGATCTCACGGTGGCAACTCCACCTCCTCCGGCGCCTCCAAGACCCATGTCCTCCCCGGCGCTCCCTCCACCGGCAGCGGCAGATCGCGGCTTCCCCTTGGCGCCTCCTGGAGCTCACGGTTACAGTCCCCACATCTCCCGGTGTCCCCAGGCTTCACGGTGGTAGCCCCCCTTGACGGCCTCCCTTTCCAGACGCGATGATGGACCCATTCCCCTCCGACGTCTTCCCAGCGACCAACCGTAGCCTCCCTCCGGCGACCTCCACAACGACGGAGACGCCAGCCGCAGACCCACTCCCCGACGTCTCCCTTGTCTTTCCGGCCTCGGCTTGGTCCCTCCTCGACACTCCATATCCGAGCCGTCGTCGCAGCCATCTCCGGTGCTCCAGATCTCAGCGACCCGTATCCCCCTCGGCAATGCCTCAACAATCCGGGAATCTTCCTCTCCAGCGATTTTTGATGGCTTTGAACAACACGCCTTCTGTACTTGTGCCCTCTCCCCAAAGATAGATGGGTCTCGGTTGGATTTCGAATCTCTCAGAGAGGTAACGAATCCATTCTTTGAATAGATTTAAGTTTAATAGATATGTGACTTGATTTTTACGAATTGCCCTTTTTTTTTATATGTTTATATTTGACTTTCGAATTTTTAGTAATTATCAATTGACTTATTTAGAATTTTTAGCTGGATGTCATATGAATATGTTTACCGTTAGAATTTTAATCTTTCAAAACTTACGTTCTCGTCTATGCATGTGGACTAATATTTTATTCCGATATGCATTACTAACATCCATCTCCCTTTTGTTTTGCATGTAAAACATGGAGAAATTTCTCGGATATTTTCGACAACGCACATCAAGAAGACATCTTCGGCCAAGAACGGTAAGACATGCCTTACTCTTTTAAATTTTGTCAAGCTCCACTTACATTTAACAATACTAACCACATTCGCATTTATTTTGCATGTACACTGAGCATGCAACCTCGGAAGGTCAAATTCGAAATTTCGAAGACTAACTCGAAGGCGCATGTATCAAACCGCGCGGATCCACCCCGGCCTAAAAACCGCGGGCTCGAAGACAAAGCGGCCCCAACCTTCAATCTAAGGTACAAAGGGGAGGTGCGGGCCTCCCCGAATTTCATTTTGAAAGCCCACTTGTAACGGATTGTGGGCCCAAGTGCATAGGCCCGCAATCGCCGCCCCTTCCCCGCCATTTTGATCTAAATTATTGTCTGTGGTTGCATGCGTGACTTAGGCTTTAGGTTTATACGTCCATGCCTGGTTTTAACCAAACAAACCTAAAGTCGTGTCCAACGCCCGTTAAAACGTCGATAAGAGTCCGGCCCACTCCCGAATCGGGTCCAACGCCCGTCAATCAAAAGTTAAACTTTTTGGACAAATCGCCACCCCTCTTTTCGCATGTGGTAGGATACTAAGGTTAGTAAATAGGAATCCCTGAACCCAGAACTCTGATTTTTCCGACTTAAAGTCACATTTTTTAAGTCGGTGGCGACTCCGAACAAAAAGTTTGATATCAAGAGTATTCAGCAAACCTGTCCGATGTTGTGGGCTCTCGAAGCTGGGAGCAGAAGGCTGAGCGAAGCTCTATTCCCAGTGAATGTCTAGAAAATGGACAAAATAGAAATCACATCAGCACTAAGTTTTAACAGGAATTCTCCCATATAATATCAGGCACAACGAAAAGGAATGATAAAGAATTGATCCACGGCTGAGTGTCGCTAACCAGAGCAGGTGATGCCATCGGAAGCCAACGGCTGCAGCACTTAACGCCTCACTGTCGCTGCAAACAGAGTGATCAAATCAAGCTTAGTTGGTTCCGACCACTAAATGGAGACTGTTCGCGAACACCGGAAGTGTTGCTTCTTTGATGCTGGGCTGCCGTTCGTTCCCTTGCTTCCCGGATGTTGGGCTGTTGTTCACTCTATGAAGTGCTTGCTCACCTTCTTGTCTGACCTTTTCCTTTTGCACGGGCCTCTCTTCTTAGACACATCTTTCTTGGGCGCAGAATTTAGCCTTGCCAACAGATTGGGGGGAAATAAGACTACTGTAAAGTAAGGTGGGGGTGGGGAGGAAGAACGGAAAGTGAGGAGCCTTTGGGTGTCACGTGGGCACCCGTCGGGAAGCTTAGCCTGGTTACGTGTCCTGCATCTCGGACAACGGAATGCAGATCGCATCTTCTGGATGGAGGAGAAAAGAGATAATGTAATCTTACTGAAAAAAAAATAAGCTGCTCGTTGTTCTCAGGAAATACTAAAGCGGATGATCCGAAAATCAGCCCCGGACAACAACAAAAATTTCGGGATGCAAAATGATAACAGAAGGTGGATCTGGCTGATTTCTACAAAACACTAACAAGAGCAAAACTTCCTGTACTAATTAGATATTCTCTGTTCCATATGCTATGACAAACTGCAGAGTTACTTGTGATCAAGCACGTAACAGGCATCTCTAAGGGGACAGAGCATTCATAATCCGCAATGCCACGCCGTCAGAGTAGACCAGAACTCGCCTCAGTCAGAAAGCTGGCCCACTGCTTATTTGCGAAAAATGACATTCTTAAATTTTCAATGTGCCTAGGTTGGTGGACCTCGCCTCCTGAATGTGCTGCAAGTCAGCTGTTGTCAGAACTTGAGGTATTGACATGCCCCCCGATATGACGATCTCTGTCACGATGAACAACATTATGTTGAATTATCATAACAGAGGCTGCACAAACCATGAGTGGGTTAGACTATAGGTTGAGAGAAAACATACCAATCCCTTCTCGGACAGATAAATTGGGTCTGATCACGTCTCTGGAATTTATCAAAAAGATATCTCCCAGGTAAAGGTGATTAGTAGGCACATAGACGCACAGTAACTGTTCCTCGCCCTCTCTTGTTTGGAGAACGACATTGGATGTGATGAAACCGAGGGCATATTCCCCTACACGAGGATGTTTTATTATAGCCACCTCTTTAAAGGCATTAGAAGACTGATCTGCAGAGTAGGCAACAGTAGTGGTGTGAGTCTGGAGCTTACAATCTGAGAAAGTAACCAAATTGCCGATGCGTCGGCACCCTACCTGGCGATATGGCTGCACTTATTTGCTTTGATGCTGCGTATATGTAGCTCACCAAAGGCATCTTCTTGATGAACAATTCGCCTAGGGTCAGCACTGAGGCACCTAACCATGAGGACATGAAAACGCCAACCAAGAAAATGAAGGTAATGGAGGTGATAAATCCTAGACCTGCAGATTTATCAGAAAAAAAAAACTGAAGTGAATTAAGCAACTCATGCGTCCAGTAAGTAACTCCGATTTACCAAAATGTTTCGTGTTCTTCCATATGGGAACAAGAGACATGACTTTGCAATGGTTCTAGCATACTGATGATGAAAACCGAAGGTATGCTCACCAAAGATGTTGATCCCCAGATGGCTATAAATTGGGGAGAAGAAACCATCCACAAAATTAATGAAACCCCAAGTGACGTAGAAGGTAATGGCCATGGGAAGTAGGATTACACTGAAAATGATCCAGAGAGAGCACAAAGCAGTTAGCTAACTCCCTCACAAACTGTATCCAACCTCCATGTAGATGAAGAGTTGCAATTAACAGTCCTCATTCGGTAAATCCTTAAACTCAGAACAATTGGAAGAAATGGGGAATGATTTCTAAAATATGTCCAAACAAATCAAACCCGTATTAGAAAACAGCCACGTACCATCCTGTCATAAACTTCTTTGAAGCCCAGCTGCGAACTACTTTAGCAATTGCCTGACGACATACCACAAGAAGACAATCATTATCTATTGAATGTCAGCGGACAAACATTTGATTCGATTACCTTGCTGCAGAATGCAGTAACGCGAGGAACCAATTGAAAACCATGATCGACCTTGAAACACTAGAAATTCAGGAAATGTAACTTCTAATCCTTCATGAATATAATGCGAATGCAAAAGCTGGCAGCCATAGATACGCAGCTCGTGATATTCTGGCGACAGCCGTCTAAGGATAGACTGGAACTGTTCATTTCTAAAACTCTTAATCTCCTAGTTAGTCATTGCTCGCAACAAAATTACTCTATTCTAGCAACAGAGGACGCTTTTGATTGCAATTGATTGAAGGCCTCCCTGGCCCAAGCATCAGCATCGCCATCTAACCCACTCTGACCCTCACCTCCTCCTCTCCACAATGTCCATTCACACAGAATCCCAATCCGAGATGACAATCCTTCTATCGGCACATGATTCGTGACAAAGGGAAGGAAGGGAAAGAACCGACCTCGCGGCCAGAGTGGTGGTGCGGGGGCGCTACGATGGTGGGGATAATAGAGGAGGAAGGCGAGGGGGGCTTGGACCTGCCGTTCTCGGAGACAACGGGGATGAGAAGCTCGCGATCCCTCTCCCTCTCCCTCTCCCTTTCCCTGGTCCCCATCACTCGCCTCGCCCTGCTGACGATCAACCTGTCCCTCGTGCTTGCGGATCAAAACCAACTTAGCTACGCTCTGAATTCAATCTCGCCACTTTCAGGAAAACTCTGATTGGGACGTGATGAGGAACGAGATTTTATGACGGGCCCGAATTCGTCACGCGAATTCCATCGGAAAAAGTCAGTTATAGTTAGTTACGGCTGATCTTTTAGTGGGCCTCACCTCCTTCTGGCCGGCAAATAACTGATTTTCCCGACGGACGAGAACAAGTTTGCCGGAGTCCGTTTCACTTGTCCATTAATTATTTGATAATTCACAATACACTCAAAGGTCAAATCAGATTATAATATGTATATATTATACACGTAGAAGGTCCATAAATCACGTTAAATAAGCCGTTAATTCAGGGTCAAACCTGAAATTCATTTGTTCCGCCAAGATAGACGCCAACCTGCATTAAATAAAGAGGTGTGTGTTAGTCTAATTAATCAGATTCATTGAAAATGATACGGTCCCGTTGTTTAGGGATAGAACGCTTACTTGGGTTGGTGGAAGACAATGCGGTGGACTTCAAGAAGTCACAGGTCCTGGGGTTGCAGTCCAGCGTTCTGGTAATCGAGGTTCATGCATAGGCGGCGTGGAAGGATACTGGGTTGCGGCGGAAGTTGAGCGAGTTCAATGCAAAGCGAACAACGTCGTCCTGTGTATCAAACATGTTGGTTTACTTAATCTTGGTATTCGGATGGAATCTCCCTGCTTTGCCTGGAACAAGCAGAACGCCAAGGTTTTTGTCTCGGATCGTTCATGGATGCGAAACATTGGTACGAGTTGATCACGAAGGGAGAGCGGGTACGGTCATTGAACATGAGCAGTCCCTTCATCAAGTCCACAAAACCCGGGTTGAACCGAGCAGAAGAAGGCTGCTCAGATATGTGAAGAACCGCCATCGAGTGCACAGTTGACACCTTCACCTTCCCTCCCAGTGACACCCCCGTCGAGGGCGCTCTGGATGTTCTGCATCACCGGGAGCAAAATCCCCATCAGGGCCCTATCGCCGGCGTCATCACCTCATTCCCCTGTCCCAAGAATAATGTTGCTCGCAGGGACCAAATTAGTGCCAACCCAGTTCCTGGTGAAATCAGGTTCGTTTGCCAAAAGCCGGGGGATATCTCCATTTGCATCCCCAATCATAATCCGAATGCCCATATTTGCAAGCACTCGAATTATCCCAGGATCAGCACCGTACAACCAGACCTTCTGTATAGACATCGGCCGGAGGAGATTTGCGTTGGTGGAAGGCTGCGGAAGTTTGTCGGCCACCTGGCGATTGTTGACCCCAACAAAGGACTGTGAATCTGGTTGTCAGACAAGTATGATGCGCATACTAACCACCCTCATCAGACAAACGAACAGAACACCACTGTCGAGACAGGTAACGAGTTAGGAATTTTGAATCTGACCGTAACAAGGCTCTATAGACATGTAAGATGATATAAACAAAAAAAGGGAAGTCAATGGGCCCAAATGAAAGCCCAAACGAAGCCATTTTTATTTTCTAAAGAAGAATCACGAAAACACAAAACCATTCTCCACTTTGAAAACGAACGTGTTCTCTCAAGCGGCATGAACGAGGAGGTCTCTGGCGAGCTCGTCGATCAACTTGCCAATCACCATCTTCTCGATGGTCCTGGCGACCTCGTCCCGCTCGACGAACGCGAATGCCCTACCGTTCCATCCGAATTCCCACATACAGTTGGTCTCGGGATCCCTGGCCTCGATATCCGCCTCAAACATCCTAGGAACGTATTCCGCTGGTTCACAGGAGGGGTTACCGTTCCTCCCGTGGGACTTCAGCCGATTGAAGAAGTCGCTCAGCTGCTTTATCAGATCGTCCAGTGTCTTCACCTTGATGAAACTGGCCGGCATTTTCGCGAGCGGGTGGACGGCCAGCTCCTGCAGCCTCCCTTTCCTCTTTGTGATCTCGTACCCACAGTCTAGGATGAGGCTGTCATCTGTTTTCGAGAGGATGTACTGGTGGGCGGGAGTGGTTTGCGCCCGCGGGATGTTGAAATCAAAGAACGTTTCCGCAGTGTCGATGAAGAACTGGCTTTTTAGCAGGACACGCTTGAGTTGGTTCTCGGATTCCGTCAGCATCACCTGGGTTTGAGTTTGAAGACTCCCATGGTATGGAGAAGTTCCATCAGAAGGTTGATCGAAATTCAGCTTTGGGGAGCTGAATTCTCGATACGGGGCTTCCTGGCTTCGTGTAACAGCTATATGCAGGGGAGACATGACAGGGTCCTGCCAGAAGGAACTCGTAAGCCAACTATGTACCAAGCAACATCGGCAAATAAGGGATCTCACCTTGCGGTCAGAATCAGAGTTGGGCACCATTTTGCTGAATTCTCGGTATCTCATCTTCTCGTCGGTAACACCAGCAGTCCTATATTCAGCTTGTTCCTGAATTGTAGAAATGGATTCTGTGCTTTTGTGGACATCAGTTTGCACTGGTTCGTCTATGTTTTCCAATGTGACAAGGATCTCGTCATGCTTTATCTTTTGAAACCCTTGTGAGAGAGAAGACCAAGGCCGTGGCAGCCTTAGGACGCCCTCGATCGATCCACCCTTTTTCCTGGCTGCCTCCTTCATCACTTGAAATTTCTTGGTCTCCAGATGTTCAACAACTTTCACTTTGCGCAGAACCTGTGGAGGAACTTCCTTACTCTCCCTTGCTCTAGCCACTTGAGCTCCTCCTCTCTGTTCAGGGACTCGCTCGGTTTTCATGCCTTCATATAATTTAGTCCTCGTCGTGTCAGCAAATTCTGCAGGAACACGATTCTCGGGTTCATTTCCACCATACAATAGTTTCTTGTTGTTAATCTTTTCTACTCGGAAAGAACTTTCCGGTGTCTTTGATAGAAACACATTTCCATCGACATGTTTCCCATCGCTTCGCTTCCTCGGACTATTGTCGTGTGGCGGGCTCCCATTTTTATCATCGACTTGTGGCTTGCCCTCATTGTTTCCTCCCTTTCCTCGCACCTTCTGTCCCATTTCCTGCTTTCCGCGAGGTTTCAAATTTGTTTCGTTGGCTCCCATCCTTTTCCGATCCTTTGGGCCTCTGAGGTCAGGATTTCTTGTCATCCCCTGCTCATGTTTTTGGTTTTTGACAGAGCGGATTGTCTTCAACCTACCATAATCCATTTTCAGATCGTTTCGAGCCGAGTTGGTTTTCTCCAGTTTCTTCAAATATGGTATCTCGACGGATTCAGCCTCGGTCACTCTCGTGACTGGAGCCGGGATCTTTCTATCCGCTCCCATCATCATTCTACTGATCTCCTGACTGAGCGGGCTCTTGTTTGCTTGGACAAATTGGATTGACGGTGGCATTGGCCTCGGAGGAGGACTATTAGGTTTTGACGAAGCATCCCCAGCAGTCCCATCGTGAAAGCTACTTTCCACTCCATCATTTGCCGGAAGTTCTTCTAGTCCCATTAGTTTTGCTATCACATTGGCCTTCCTTCCCTTTACATGATTCGACTGCAAACTGCTCGAGAATCTCGAACTCTCATTTGGATTAGTCGGCGCAGGCAATCCCATATTCCTAACAGCCACGACCGCTTGCTGAACTCCCTGATCTCGTCTCGCCGGCTTGTCGAAAGAGAACTTTGGCGGTTCGATTCGCTTGATTTTGTTACTACCAGTACTCTCAACGATGCTCACATCATCGTCCTCGCGGTCCTCCAGCAAAACTATCCGGTTCTTCTGCCGAGGCCCGGTCGAAAATTCCACAGAGCCTCCCTGCAGATTCGTGAGCATCCGAAGTGATTCCTGCAAATCTGTTGCGCCTTTCAACAGTTCCTTTCCTATCTCTACCGAACACTGGTCAAAATTCAATCCACTCGACCAAGCTCTAAGGATCTGATTCAACTTCTCTGCACCTTTAGATATCTCCTTGACATGGAGTTGCGACAGTGCAGGAACCTGAACCGTTAGAGAACGACGTTCCTTGACATCCACCGAACCTCTGCCCATTTCTCGAAGAAATGACAGCATCGGAATCTGGTTCCGAGATGAATCCATCGTCATCCTTAGCTTCCCAGCATTTTCAAAGGCAAAAGCAAGAGCCAAGGAAAAATCTCCCACAGGTTTCGCACCATGGGCTCCCGTAAAGGGAACGATCTGGCTGGAAGGTTCCGTCAGTTTCTGTCGTCCGGCAGGTCGGTTCTGCAACGGCAAATTCTTCATAGAGCCCTGCGAAACAGGATCCATGACTTAGGCGGCAAATATACTCGAACAGGCTAATCAAGCAGCGATTGCAGAATCATATCACCTTTCCATTTGGGGAACTCTGAGCCATTGGCCTCGAGTTCGTATAACCATCTGCACATTAACATCTGATTATCTCCGAAACGAAGTACATAACATACTATCCCACGTCTCAAGAACGAGAGACCTTGCCTTCCCGTGGATTCTGATCGAACATAAACAGCCGAGAACCAACCTTTCCCCCGAGTATCGATCAAACCAGAGAAACAAAAACAAACTTAAGATTCGGGATTAAACAAACTTGCCTCCCCTGGCGGCATTCCTCGAACTCTGAGCCGTGGCCAGGCGCTCCTTCCTCAACCTCAGATCATCCAGCAACTTCTGCGCGAAATCCGACCGTCTGGCCATTCCGACCCCACTTCACCCTCACAAAAAAAAAAAGACAACCTAAACAGCAACAACAGCCCACAACATATGAAAAAAAACAAGAACCAAAAACTCTTTCCTTTCCTATTTTCGAGTTGAGGGAGCACTTTCGGAGTTGGGTAATGGCTAAAATAAGTGACAAAAGAATAATTTGATTTTTTTTTTGGTGTGAGGGGAGGGGAGGGTTCTTGACATGAACGTCAGATCTCTCCACCCTTCACTCACTGCCACATAAATCAGACATCATCCTGGTGGTGGTCGTCGTCATCATGAGCAAGTGAGAATCGGACACAAGTTTCCGTCCACAAGTATTCAGATGGAAACTCGAATGTTTTCTGACACGGAACAAACCCAACCGAACCTCTTTTTCTTTCTTCTAACTTTGATTGCAGTGCAAGCAAGCCAATGTGGGAAGTACCCAAGTAGACAAGACAGCCATGCAACTGGATTTTAGGTGGATCTGGTTTTCCTTAGGCCGGGCTTGAATGAAACAACCATGGTGGGTTCAATCCATTTAGTCCGAAGGAGAAAATTAGTTAGGCCTTTTTCCCTTTGCACGTGTGCATATTTTTTTTTAGCCCTCTTTTTGTATTTTGGTGCCTGAAATTACGTTACAACGAGGGGGACGTGAAGAAGGAGATGCCAAGACAAGGCAGAAAAGGCTGAAAAGAGCAAAAGAGTTCAGACAGGCGATGAGGAATGGATCCCAGCATAAAGTCTGCCAACTTTTTCTCTCCCGCCTTGCATTGACTGGTCGATGATCCTCAACAAATTTCCCCGCTGTCTTGGCCTTCGTCGTCGTGGGGGATAAAAGGCAATCTCGGTGGTACGACCCAACTCCGGCGAAGTTGAATATGTCGAGTGATTGATCAGGCGGTCATAGAAAGGCGAGAGCTTTTTGGTTTTGTTTGGTGTTTTTTGGAGTTTTCTACGAGATGGGTGTTCCGTTTTTCTTTTTTTTTTTGTGCGACTTGTTTGTTTGTACGCGTGCTTTGGTGGAGGGGGAGGTGAGATGGGGAATCTCCTAGCGTGAATTTGTGGGTCTGTCCGTCTGATCACGGGTAAGTTCCCGTCGAGCGGGATTCTCGCGATTCCTTTTTCCCCATTTCACATTGGACTCGCTGGCCCTGCTGGAGGGTCGATTTTTTCTTTTTCTTTTTTTTTTTGCGAGGAGTCTTCTCTCAGTAGTGTCCGTGGATCCATCTTGATCGTTAAGGATTGAGACTTTCTTGTTATTATGCTGGTGGTTCGTGGGAGTCTTCCAGTTTGATACTGTCAGATTGATCCGGCAGGCGAAGAGGGTGACTGTTTTAATGGTATTAGCTCTCTTGACCTTTGCAGTTCGGTCATTTCAGTGAGTTCCGGGTCCAGGTAACACGATCGCAAAGCTGTTTTAGTGTTTTTAATTGATCTGATTCCAGAGGCTCTGTTCAGTCCACACCAGTCCTAGATAGGGGGCAAGTTTTGTTGCCTTGGGACGAGAATTGTTTGGACCAGAATCCTGCAGCCAGTGCTTGCAACATATTTAGGTTTGACCATTAGTGATGAAGTAGACTACTAGGAACGATTCCATCTTTTGGCTATTGCATGATTGGTGATTGATTTACCGTTATAGAATTGTGATTTCTGTTTCAATGTTTCGTCGAAGAAGTAATTCTCATCAAAGTCAGGAGGATGACCACCAGCAGTCTGAATCTAAGGTGATTCCTTGTGACTTCAATTTGATATGTTTTGTGTACTTCTCCTGAAACTCGTATGCCCTCTTTTGAGACATTGCTAGTTGCACAGGCCGTCGCCCTAGTCTGTAACCCCTTGGCTTACTCTGCCTAGGCTATGATCCATTCCATTTGCTTTCATTTTTGTTTGCTTTCAAGTAATGCCATATTATTATTATTCTTCGTGGTCAACTCTGATCTAGATTCCTTGCAAAGTATCGTAGTCTGATGCTTAGTTTATGAGTTATAGGTGAATGAGCTTAAACTGGCAATGGGTCCCCTCTCCGGAAGGGGTTTGCAGTACTGCAGCGATGCATGCTTGAGGAGATACCTAGAAGCTCGAAACTGGAATGTAGACAAAGCGAAGAAGATGTTAGAAGAATCACTAAAGTGGAGATCCACATACAAGCCAGAGGAGATCCAATGGGTAATTTGGCTACTGAGAACTTATATTGCCGTCATAACCAACATCAATACTTACACGTACACTTACCAGGAAGAAGTTTCAGCGGAAGGAGAAACAGGAAAGATGTATAGAGCAAATTTTCATGATCGCAAAGGACGAACTGTACTCATACTAAGACCGGCCTTCCAGGTTATGCATCACCAAATCCCCCCCCAGTTAGTTTTACCTTCTCTGTGGAGATGGTTTCTTGTTGTTTTTGCGTTGTGACTGTTAATAGCACTTATTGCTTTCACAGAACACTGCTTCGCTGGACAATCAGATGCGACATCTGGTGTACCTGATCGAGAATGCCATTCGTAATCTTCCAGAGGGTCAGGAACAAATGTCTTGGTTGATAGACTTCACCGGGTGGTCACTGTCTAACAGTGTTCCTATTAAGTCTGCGAGGGAAACCATTAACATCCTTCAGAACCATTATCCCGAAAGGCTGGCCATCGCATTCCTATACAACCCTCCACGCATCTTTGAAGCATTCTGGAAGGTAGACATGCATTCTCTCATCACAGTTGCCTGCATTAACCAAGTTTGACACGAATTGATTTCCGATGTAAAGTTCGCACAGGTTGTGAAGTACTTCCTAGATGCCAAGACCTTCCAGAAAGTGAAGTTCGTGTATCCTAAGAACAAAGATAGCATAGATTTTATGAGGAAAATCTTCCCTCAGAGTTCGGAGGAAGAGCAGTACTGGCATATGACCATGAAGAATTCTCAAAAATGATGCTTAGAGATGACAAGAAGGCTGCGACCATGCTCTGCTGCGATCAAAAGACCGAAAAAATCCAGCATCCCAGGGCAGAGGTTGCTCCCGAGCCTAAAGTTGTCAAACCACCATCAATTTGATGCTGGAGAAAGGCATCAAATAGGAACGTGGTCCATTTGCCCGTAACGTATATTACTGAACTATCTTTAAAGGCAAAGGCTCTATTTTAAGACTATGATACCAGCAATCAAGACTCTATCTAACGTTGGGAGTTTTAGTAGGGGTTTGTTCAGTCGAAAGGTGGTTGAAAACAACCTTAAACACGGTATGAAACCCATTGGAGACTCAAAGAGAATATGCCTTGACATCCTGTTCATTTCCTCTTCAAAGCTCATTACAAAACAGAATGCCACGCCTTTGAGGAAGAAAGAATATATACTGAGTTTGAGGAACTTATTCTACCTCAAGACCAAACCATTTTACATGTTGACCATAAACCCTCACCAGCACAACATCATCAGCCAATCACCCGATTCACCAGCGCAGCTTTTTGTAGCTTTTTGTATATTCGATTCTTCCTGAACGTACGCATGATCACTCGCGGAAACATGTCAGGTCAAAACTGTTTTAGGACCTGGGGTATGTCAGAATAACCTTCTCCTAAAGTTACGGGTGGTCGTTTGGTAAGACCGAACAAGCAAGCCGACCCCTATACCAACTCCAACACATATTCCAAGTCCAATTCCAACACCTACCCTTACTCCAGCATTGAACCATGAGAGTTCACCATCTTCTTGATCCATGAGCTCACCATTCCTCCTCCAGTACATGTTCCTGTATTCTTCCTCATACTCTGGCTTGTAATTCCTGTCCTCCAGCACCTGTTAACAGCCAAGAGATTAGAACAGATAAGAGTTAGCATTTGCCAACTAGTTACAATAATCAGATGATTTCCAGATAATGCAACAAAGGCAATAAGGCAGATATATTTAAAAAATCAATACTCATCAACAGAAGTTTCTTTCATGTGACATGGTCCCAAAATGTGGATAGGATAAAGAAAGTTGCAGGTTTGATCCCCAGGCCCACAATATGGCAGACAGACTCTCTGCAGAAGGATGGGAGTACTAAAGATACTCCCTCAACGTGTCAAAACTCCCAACTGCCCATATCCTCATGTGCTAAAAGGTTTAGGATGAAATTCAATAAAGAAATATATTTTCCCAAAACTACAGCTCCAGAGATCAGAGCTTTTGCCATCAGAAAGAAACATGTTTCATGACAGGAAGCATGCTCACAATATGAACAACATAAAAAGACCAAGTCAATCCACAACTTAGGCAGAATATCAAATTATGCATTGCACTTGCAGCAGTACCACCAAAGTTTCTGGTAGTAGATCCATGATAAAAGTGTTTGTGATTGTTAATTAGGGACTAATGCATAGATAATCAAATTAAGTGGGCAAAAAAGATTACCTGAGATTCATCTTCCTGATATTTGTCTTTCTGGGATTCGCCGGGTTCATTCTCCGGAATTGCATCAAGCATGCATTTTCTATTATGTTTCTTCCTAAAGGAAATCTGGGCATTCTTGGTTAGGATGATTGGATTCCCAGCAAAACATCCTGCCACGTAAACCTCGATACTAGGAGGGAGCAAATCCGGTTTAACAGCATTTTCCACTTTAAAGAACGCGGCGCCCATTGTCGTCTCCGACTCACATTTCATCACCCACTTCTTGGAGACCCCTTTCGACTCACTCGTATACCCGTTACTGGAAGACATTTCCAGAAACCCAGAGAGAATCGGGTTGTCTCCATCGGACACCTCAAATTTAACACTCCCTGTCAACCGTATGCTATCTGTGCCAACGAATGTTACTTCCTCTGACTGCTTACAAATCCTATCCCTCCTCAAGATACAGGAAATCCCCTTGGAATATGTATTACATCTCACACCATTAACTTCCAACAGGGTTTCTGGATCTAGAGGGACGTGACGGAGGGTGAGCGATTCTGGAATGGAATCACTGGCTTGAAAGTTACTGATACGAACATAGAACACCCTCAGATCGAACCACGCCAAAGACAACTGGGTGTAGGGTCGGTAAGGCGAGTATCTAACAAGCTGGAGGCTGTTATTAGCCGATTCACCGTCCGGCATCCCATTAGGACCCTCCATGCTCCAGGATCTCAATTCCTCACCTTAACCCCCCCAAATCTGGATCAGGATGAAGACATGGGATGAAGCATTACACAACCTTCTCAAGATCTCATGTCTGCCACAAGAAAGGCCACACAAAAGGGATCCCAATTCGTTAACAATGAGATAAAACCTCAAATTCGAGAAAAAAGGACGTCTGCAACAAGAAAGGGCCAGTTAGGAGATCGAAATTAAGGGGTGCCAGGTAACAGGCGTGGACAAAAGAAATAAAAAGATCCCTCCCTAAAATTAGTAACAGAAAGTAACACCTCAACCCTCCAATTTGGGGATCCCTAACAACAAACAAAATAGAAAACCACACCACACGCGCACACACACCCTCCCTTCTCCATAACCCTTCTTTTCAACAACGTCCCACTCTGCAACAATCACAAGCAGCAGGGCAGGCTCGTATCAAAATCCCAAATATTGAATCCCTCCATCCGATGGAAAGGAATTCACCCGGTCCGAGTCAAACGCAAACAGGGAAAAACAAATGCTCACCAGTCTGAACTATAAATTGTCATGAAAACTTCAAAAACCCAACACCTCAAAGTTCCTCCAAACCTAACCCCTGCCCCCAGCGCATGCAGACATCCAAGAACAACCTTTTCCTCCCCCATCACTTTCCCATCTCAAACCCAACTTCCTTTTAAAACCATTGGATGCAAAAGGAGGAAACTTGACTCGAAGTTCAACTCACCGGAAAAAAATCCTCCCGACCCACTAAATATTTCATGCACTGCCGGCGCGGTGGCCAGGAACCAGAACTGAAAAGGCTGCAGGCCAAATCTGGGTGTGGAGTTGGCTGAATGTCGTATAACCTTTGACAAGACGTGAATATAATAAATTCATGTATTTTATTTAACTATATTTTAGTAATTTTATTGTGTGAAATAAATTTGTATTAAATAATTTCTACCATGTTTTTGCGTCTATCTGTCTGTCCAATTCGACAAAGTCAATTCTATCTTCTCCTGCGTCTCTATCTAAACATTATGACATATGATAATGGCGCAGCATTTCATTCGGCATATTCTACTTCCGGATAACAATGATCATGATTGATGCAATTTTGTTCCAAAATAAGGTAAAATAATTCATAAATTAAGATAATAACTTTTAAATTCGTTTTGAAAAAAATATAACAACGGCTTCGTGAGATTATTAAAATTCCTTTAAATTGAAGTATTACAAATAAGCCCGTTTAATTTTGGAAATGAAATTTTGAATATAATAAAATGAGAATGAAAAAAAAAAATAAGATTAAGAAGAGCATTGTACTAGATTATGATGTGTTTGGTTCAACGATGAAAAATAAGGAAGGAAGAGAATCTAACGAGAACGAGCGAATGTTCATTCCCTCTATTTCTCTTTAAAATTAAGAAAATAAAAAGAAGATAAATGAAATAAAACGATTTAAAAAAATATATAATTATTAATTCATTTTATTTATTTTTCGAATCTTTAAATTAAATCTCCATCATGTTCTCATTTTTAAGGATATTATTTATTAAATTTTAAAATTATTTTTCACGAATTATTTTTACCAACTAAATGTTTATTTTGGAACAAAGCACCCATACAGGTAGGAGTGAGCAAAATTTTCGAAGTCCGACGTACGAATCCAATATCCAATTCTTTTTTCGGATTCGGATTAGGATATTTTTATTTTCAGACTTAGATTTGAACTTATTCGAAGCTTAAATTTCGGAATCGGACTCGGATTAGGATTTTAAAATAAAAAATCGGATAATCCGAATATCCTGAAAGGAATCATTTTATTATATTTTTTGCCTATATTGGCTTCGAGGGAGTGACTGTCTCGACCTATCTCTTCCCCTGACGACCACTATCTTTCTCTATCAGCCTCCCCCTTTTCCTGCAACCTCTCCCCGACCACCTCTCCTCTTTCCTAGACATTGAATTCGAAATTAGTTTGGGCTAAACTTTGAATTCGGAATTTTCGGATTATTCAAATTCCGAGTCCGAATTATTTTCGGATTCGAAATTTCGGAATTAATTATGGCTCGAATTCGGACTTCAAAAAATAAAATTCAAAAGTTCGGATTTTGATAAAATTCAGACTCGATATCCGATCCGAATACTATCCCTACTTACAAGGACGTGGGGGTGGACCATACTTACAAAAGGTCGGGTCACGTGAAATTTGATCTTATCCACTTAATTATTTAATATACCTGGTCCCTCCCTCTAAAAACACATTAAATTGAAAGGCCAACCATGATGGTGGAGAAGGTATTTTTGCTTCTCATTTTAAAACACAACAATCTGAATCATTTCGCAGGTTGTAAGAACGGTTAAAAAAGCTCAACTCTTTCTCTTCTATGTACAAAGAGAGCAAAATATTTGCAGTCTTTCACGCAGAAAATTAAGTATGCATCCATCGTCAGAAGCGGAATCCTCCAGCTACCTGGAGACCGGGTCAGTCGGGCACGGACCTAGCTCACCTAGGCCGCCATAGGGTCTTCTGAGCACAAAGGAGGCCCTCCTTGTCCTGAGCATAAGTCAGTCTGATTTCCCAGTGCATGCTCTTGAGGATCCCTTCAAGGGGATTCAGTATCTCGAGTTTGTCACGCACGATCAACCACCCGCCGGGCCTTAGGATCCGGTCCATCTCGACGACAATGCCGACGGGTTGCTTGCACCTGCATTGTTATCAGTCCGTGCAAGAGTCCGGATCAGAACAGGAAGGATGAGTGGAAGAAGACTGTCACACGGAACATGGGACTGGTCTAGCGTTTTACCTGTTCTTAAGCCTCGAAAATAGATGGTCTGCATGTAAAAGGTCGTATGACCTAGGATAAGTGCCAAAGGACTCGCACCAATCATGGTAGGTGCCGACAAGACCGCGCTCAAATATTAGAGGGAGCGTGTCGGGAGCATTGACGGGAACAACATTCATGACCCACACCTGCCGCGGAGAAAGAGCTGCTGCAAACCTGGCAATCAAGACAAGCTTTAAGATCATTGATATTTCTAATCAATGAACTAAGGTGTAGATTCTACAGGATATCTAATGGATGTGTGCTAGTTCCGGCTTTACCCTCCATAGATCGCTTTCATGTCCATTACGTTGCGTATGGTCGACCAATCTATATCAAGCCCAGTGAGATACGAGTTATTGACCACAGCTTTCCAGTGCTCACTATCGGCAACCACTCTCTCTTTAGCATTCAACCACTCTGGGAAACTTTCAAGCCGTTTAGGCCATTCTTCAGGCCACTCTGTTCCATGCTGCTCGATTGCGGTAGGGAGAGGATGCAAGCATATTTCCATGGGAACATTCCTGTCAGGTGCATTTTCAAGTGACTACACTATTGTTCATACAGATAACGAGGGCATGTGGTGTGAAAAACTCCAAAAAAGCGTAGCAGGAGAAAAGCCACAAGAATAACACTACTTAACAAAAATTTCAGTGCTCGCTACTGGTAACCACTCCCCAAGTACTATCAAAGAACTTATCCAAAGAAAGCACAAATCAGGAAAATTTGATAAAGCACCCATATACCAAAAACCAGACATACATCGGGCAGGTCTACACACATCAGCAGGATACAAAAATACTGAGTTCACTGTGATGAGTGCATAGGAATGTCAACCATTGCAAAAGTCACGACATCTTACCAGGCTGAATCTTGATTTTCTTCCTCCTTGCACAAAGGTGGATTTCTCCTTCTTCTCAATCCATATATATCGTTAGATTCAGGCTTTTGGTATACTTTGACACCGACTTCACTATCTTCATCAGTTTTATGTGCAAGAATATTCCAACAGATAGATGCTGTTAGCTTGGACATTTCTGAAAAAGAAAATGAAATCCACGAATCATTCATCCAGGGGAAATGGAGGGGAACAAATCCATATACTAAGCAGGAATGCATATTCCTTCTGGCATAAAGTTATCAAAATCCAGTATATTTTCACTTTAATTTCATTCAGAAACACCTAGAACCTGACATTGTGAAAACTTAGTTGATTTCACCGGTAAAAGGTCACGCTACTCGGATAAGGTGAACCTTCATCAAATGCAAACTCATATGGAGAAAACTGGAAATGCATACTCTACGAACCTTCCTCTTCTTCGATGGTTTCATGTTTACTTGACAAAATAAAGTAACCATTTGGCCTCAAAATTCTGTTCAATTCCAGGAGTAGCCTACCCCCTGATAGTTAACAGAAGCTGGGGTTAGATAGCCATAGACTTGTGAAAACATTTAACAAATTGAGATAATGGGAAGGTACAAGAGAGTGAAGCCTACCCACCATTATGATGCCATTGGACTCCGCATTTTCCACAGTGTATAGCATCGAAAACTAAACTAGGAAATGGAAGCCTTCTGGTGCCAAAAGGGCTAACTATCGTAGGAAAACCACGTTCTAGAGCAATCTGAGCTAAATCTACCAAGTCATCCTTAAGACCCAATGTCAGTATCAAGACATCTTTGTCAAGGAGTGAAGCCGCCAAGCTCGAATCTGTACATCCAATATCCAAGACTACCCGGATATTCTTTCCCCACTCTATATCAGGTACCATCTACCAATGCAAATGAATGTCCATCAGTTAATAAAGAGTAACGTGGAAGCAGATATTTGTTGAGTAACGTGTTTTTCTTACTGTAATAAGAAATATCAACCGTTCAAACAAAACAAGGAGTGCACACTAACCCACCAAAATGAGTGATGGAATATTGGTGATTGAAGACCAACTATGAAATGTATGAACATGACAATATCGATAGAGTTGTTGGTTCCACTACCAAGAAATTGTGAAAACTATGAAATTCCAAGACCTGAACAAGAAGTTCATATTTACCTCTTCTATAAATTCAAGATAATGTAGCATTCCGCCCTTATATTCAGATTGATTACTAGGGAATATGAGATGCTCTCCAGATTCCACCACCCAGCTATGTCTGCTAATGTAGGCAGCAAGTTTTGGGTGTGCCACATTTTTGTACACGACCTGCATTGAATAAATAATCACAACCAACCCCAGGAAAATGCCGGGTTACTTTGTTACATATGAGAACATTTATACAACTTACTTTTGATTTACTATCAGGCCATTGCACCGGGGTCTCATATCCTCCATGTGGAAGAGGAACCAGGCACATTGGAGTTGTCCTTGGGCAGCTTCTCTCACTATGCCGATAAATCTGCAATCTTCCGGCACTTCCCTCATTGTCTATGCAAGGGATGTAGTTATGTTTGCTCCTCGTGGTGCACATTTTCCAACTGTAATGTGCTTTTGGATCAAACACTGGACCCTTAACCTTCTTTCCCTTGTTGATAGTACCTTTTGGCCTACTGGCCTCCTTTTCTTCATTCCCTGTATTTTCTCCATCAGCCGATTCTCCAGAATCGGATTCTCTTTCTCTCTCCTCATTGCTCTCTACCTCCTGATCCACACCTTCCCCTTCCCCATCCAAAATCAGCTCCTCGTCTCCATCTTCCTCACCCCCTTCCTTCCCACTCTCCTCTCCTCCTTCCTTCCCATTTTCCTCCCCCCCTTTCTCCCTCCCAATTTCCACCTCTTCCCCATCACTAACCCTCTTCTTATCGACCTCCTCACCTCTTTTTCCATTCCCCTCACCGCGCACATTTTCCTTCCCCCCCTTATTCGTTCCGTGCCCATCATCTCCTGGCAAACCCTGAGTTTCATTCACTGCCCTGCTCCCCACATCGAGCGAATCAACCGGTGGCTCAAGCCTCTCCCTCTTACCCTCCTTCCCTACATCCTCACGCTTCCCAGCTTCCTCCTCCTCCGTGGACTGACCACCAAACTCCCTACCCCTACTCCCACTCCCACTCCCACGCAAGGCACCATCCGCTACGGGCTCATTAATATCCCCGAAACTCTCCCGTCGGTAAGTAACAGAGGAGCTGGACGACGAGAACAACGACCACATGACTAGGAAACAGAGTCCCAGGACTCCAACCGCGGTCAACTTGGCCCACATCCCGTACTGCCGTTTCAACGGGCCAACGAATCGGGAAACTGCCATCGCTATCGAAACAACCACGAACCTACTCAAAAAGCACCGAACTTTAAAGCCTATAGCTCACTCGAATCAATCAACCGACTCAATCAACAACACAACAGAAGCAAGATCTGCAACATCTGGGACGCTGAAAGTGAAACGGGAAGCAAAACCCGGGGTTACCCAAGTCGAGTCATCGACTTTGGCGGACGATGACGCCAGAGTTGCGTCGCGGGAGATTCGTTCGGAGGAAGCGGGGGATTGTCGGAAACCGGGCCTTTTCGTTCGGATGTATCTCTCGTTCTCTATTTCTCTCTTTTCCTTTGTGTTATTTCTACGGGGCAGTCGATTTTCGTATTACGGTTAATTTAAAAAGGAACGTGTGTATGGACGAGTTGTCAAAATATTACTATTCGAACTCAAGACTTCTCCTAATTTAAGAAATCTGTTGGTATAGAATTGTATTAAAAATGTGTTGAATTAGTGCCTTAAGAGTTTTGACACTTTTTCGATCACATAAGCGTGGTTCTGTCATATTACAGAAATTGGATCTGTTAAACAGATTTTCAGTTATGAGATGAATTATTTTATGTGTGTGACAGAAAGATTTATAGTGGTTCGGCAAACAATGCATACGTCCACTCTCTCAGCGCTCACCCCAATTAGGGCGTATTCACTATATGATGATCAGAGGAATTTACAGATGCATACTTCTGTCAAAAATGTGACTAACAACTTGTACGTACTCACGTGACTAACTCAACCCGCACGTAACCCAACGTGACTAACTTCGACTCCTCACTAAGCTTGACGGCTACCACCTGCCGACTACCACCTGCCTTTGCACACAACCCGTGTGACTAACAACCTGCACAAACAGAATTAGCAACTACAACACCAACAGTCTGCAGCTACAGAAGACGCTCTCTCTCAGAGGTGATCGGCTCGGTGAATGCATAACGAATACTCTCAACTTTTGCAAAGGTGCAAGTAGAACAACAATTTCGAAATGTTGCTTCACTCTTGCATTTAAGCTTGTCCGTAGAAAGAAGTTTCCCAATCAATCACCAACGGCTAGTTGAACCACTTGCCATTTTCTCCATTATTCGATTCTGTGAAAAAACTTCCAAGAACACAAAACATTATCCTTAGTAATATCAGATAATAATAAACCAGATTAATCACCCAATAAGAGATAATGTCTTCTACTAAGAAGTTGTTTTTGAGACAGCAGAATCAACATTTTTCCTTATACGAATTTGGCACTGGGATTGATAAGTTTCCATAATATGAAAACATTCCCTTTGTAAAATTATTCTCACCATATAAGAGAGATTTCAACCTGATTAGATTGCAGCAAAATTTCGTAATTAGGATCACGTCAGTTAAGGAAATAATTCTTTCCAAAACAACTTTTAGGTCCAAGGATAAACCTATACGTGATGCCAAAGTTAATTCAATAAGAATTAACTTAATGACGTATGAGATAAATATCTCACGTGCTCGTATATTGAACAATTTCTAATAAGGAAATCGTCATTCACAGAAGTGTCATTCTGTAAACAGTAGTAAGTACTCCAGCAAGGAGAGTTATCGCAACTGCGACACAGATGCTCATCTCTATAACATAGATAGTGGACTCGATAATAGATCTTGTCCTCATAACACCATTTCTGATGGCTAGATCGTTTCTTCTGTTAAAGTACTCCATAACTCTTTTACGTATTGCTCAGATAATAGAGACCAGCTTCTACACCCGAAGACCTGTTCTTCTGTACGCTTAAATAGCACATTAGCAATACATAACATTTGTCATCATCAAAACCAGATTATATCAACAAAATCACTTTGCCTAACTGAGCTAGAGGTAAAATTCGCCTCTTATGGTTTTTTAGGGTGACATGTTTTCAAAACTCGTCCCCCTCGTCCAATACACACTCTTTCGATTGTTTTATATATTTTTACAAGCATTAAAGGACAGGATTTCACTAAAGGTGGGTCTCACGTGAATCTAACACCTCCACATTATGGCGGGTTTTGAAGAGACGCTTTAACTCGAGGGCAGGCACCCTCTTTATAATTTAGGGGGTGTGTTTTTGAAAATGCGTCCCTTTGATGTTAAATCTGTATTTTACGAAATACGAACTGTATTTTGTAAATTTTTTTAAGACAAACCATGTTAATGTATGAAAAAAAATATGTGATCACAAAAACAAAATTCCATTGATTATAACTATATGAAAACTGAATGCAAATCATGATCAATCCCCCATTTCATTGGGATCAAAATAAAAGGGACTTGCTCGGAAGCATTGTTTAGACGGAAAGGAAGTTAAGCCATCACAAAAGTGTTAGATTTAGAACAACCATGGAAATGTTCCCCCATTTGAATAGCTTTGTTTTGGTGGATGACAAGTAAGAAAAACTTCGAGCTCTCCCTGGTATATCACCAGTCCCATTCTCCAAGTGGGCTTTGTTTTTGCTTTGCTTAGCTTTGCATGTCTGAGAGTGACCAGAGACAGTAAAGGGAGGCTGATTCTCTGTTATGAATGACCCTTTTCTTTGTTGTGTGTTTTGGTCACCACCACCACAAGATTATAATCAGTCGATGATAAGGATTGGATTCTTCTTATCTAATCTCCAATGGCGGAATCTCTTTTGCGCCACCGACTGTACCGTGCATTGTCACAAAGGAAGAGATCACCCTTTGTTCGGGATTCTGGTTATCTTTGAGCTATTTGGGGGAGTCTCTTTCGTTTTGCTGGTCCATGCGGCTAGTCGGATCTTTTTATCGGATCATCATCTGGCGTGGGATCGTGCCGACTCGGATAACCCTTTCCTCTTAAGTGAAATGTGCACGCCGTCATCACCTTCGCTAGCGATTCTTGGAAATGGTGCGTTACCGCGAATTTCTGCTAGCAAACATGACTAACAGTTGATATGCCTAGCCGGGGGGGGTGGGGGGGTGCCAATGTTTTGCTTTTATAGTACTGTTAATTACGTGCTGATTACATGCACTTGAGATAATGTGCTAGTGCTTTCTTTCATAAGCGTTTTTGCTTGTGTTCGGCTTGTATAAAGACAATGACCTATGTTGTCTGTTCGTCCTGCTCCGACTAGACAACTTTATAATTAACGACGCGATACGCTTGTGTACTGACATCTTTCAAACTATATATATTTCTTCTCTAAGTTCATCTATGCTCACAAGATCGATGGGCAGAGAACTCGTGGTAATTCGGATTTCCTTGACACTATGACAGTAAGCATGCACAATGTTCCCCTGAAACATGGCGCGGCAGTTATGATGTATAGCGGCCGAACCAAAAGAGCCCCATGTACTCCGAAAACAACCGACGAAGGTAAGACTGTTTCCCTTACGTCGTCCGCACGTCGACTGCAAAGCCGGAAACGGACAAGTCGCAATTGAGGTCATTCCACATCGTTCCAAAACAGTAACAACAACACTTACTCTGGCAATCACATGAAAATTTAAATAAACACCGTCGAATTAAGAACATTCCCCGAAGACATTCCCATTCTGATCTCTTATACTAATAAATGAATAGTCGATCTTGTCTAACCGGAGCTTATGCTCTTGTGTATTCCCTAATTTAAGATTACCATAGTTAACAACGCTTAGCCTCGACTAATTCAATGGACGAGGTCAGAGTCGGCATCCCGAACGACAGGCCGACACAAGCTATCGAAAACAACTTAGTCCGAGAGTAGGAATTAATAGTTATCAACCCTTTCATTTTCTTACAATGTTAATCGTAGGTAACGATGCAAGGATGCAAACAACAAGTAAGTGCCAATGTCTCGTCATCGATGTAATCGGATAGAACCCCAGAAAACATCAAGATTTGAGGGATATTCTCATTCATGTAGGGTTTATTCCTTTGTGCTAGATTTTGGTGCGATGGCCGGTTTGAATCGGTTTTGATTATCTTTAAATAACTCTATGACGTCTTGTTAATAACATGGTATCCGTGCGTGAAAACCCACCTGGATCGATATGAACTACGAGAACTATGATCCTACGTTCCCCGACCAGCCTGTCGTCGACCTGTACCTCCCCATCTGGGCGAAACTCCCTGCTTTTCGCTTCAAACCGGCATTCATATGGGTGGAGGACGACTCCACTATGGGAAGACAGTCCGAGCTGACCTATTCCGACCTCAACAGATCGGCCGAGTTCATTTCTCAGAAGTTGGTCAGAGGAGGGCTGCTCAAGAGGCAAGAGACTGTGGTCGTCCTTTGCCCACCGGGTCTCCAGCTTGTAGAAGTTATATTCGGATGTCAACGGGCGGGCTTGGTGGCAGTTCCAGTCATGCCGCCTCACCCGTCTTTTGGCGACGAAAGAAGCCATCACCATTTGGTCAGAGTGATGTCACAAACTAAGCCAAAAGCCGCCATAGCTTCTCCTGACTACATCGGAAAGGTCAAGCAGTATCTCTCATCGAACGAGAATAGACTCTCGCATCTTATGCAAAGTCTCGTGTGGGTTTCGGTGGAGGAGCTCATTGCGAGAGTGCTGGTAGACGATGATGGTCACTCCCGTCATCTTACTTCATCTGACAGTTATGGCGGTTGTAAACCGGATGAGGTGTACTTGATCCAGTACACATCAGGGGTAACGGGGATACCCAAGCCTGTCCTCGTCACAGCTGGTTCTGTTGCCCACAATGCAAGAGCAGCGAGAAAGTCATATGATCTTCACCCAAGCAGTATGATCGCCTCATGGCTGCCTCAGTACCATGACTGCGGTCTCGTGTTCCTGCTGCTGACGGTGGTATCTGGGGCGACCTGCGTCCTCGCATCTCCTAAATCGTTTCTTAGGAGGCCGCGGCTTTGGCTTGAGATGATCACGGAGTTTAGGGCCACGTGCACTCCAGTCCCATCATTCACGTTACCGTTGGTGGTGAAACGTGGAGATGTCTCGAACAGCAGATCGGTTATCAATCTTTGGAGCATGAAGAACCTCATCATCATCAACGAGCCAATACATAGCGAGCCAGTCGAAGAGTTTGTGAAGATCTTTTCGAACTTTGGGCTGGACCCTTCATCTATATCTCCTTCCTATGGATTAGCAGAGAATTGCACCTTTGTTTCAACGGCATGGAGGGCAAATAATCACCGGGAGTCGTTTCCATGCTACAACAAGCTCTTGCCCAGTGCGAAGCTTGGCTCGACAACTGCCGATGTAGAGAATGAAGAGGACATGAGGATTATAGTAGTTGACGAAGGGAGTGGAGAGCTCGTAAAGGATGGTATTGAGGGGGAGATATGGGTTTCGTCACCGAGCAATGCATTGGGATATCTCGGCAACCCCAACATGACTCGGGAAATATTTTATGCCAGGCCGAAGGAAGGCATAATAGGAAGGGGTTTCATCCGAACAGGAGATCGAGGTATCATTCTAGGGGAAGAAAGGTTCCTTTTTGTGACAGGTCGATGTGCGGACGTCATAAGACTCCCCGGCGACAAAACAGAAGTTCATCCTCATTACCTCGAGACGGCAGCATACGAAGCATTCCCGAGGAGGCTGCATGGCTGCGTTCGAGGATTCTGGGAAGGTGACCCTCGTGGCGGAGGTGTTACAGAAGAGCAAAGGAGAGAAGGCAGAGCTCGGAAGAGTCTGTGAAGGAATAAGGGAAGCTATCCAGAGAAGAGAGAACGTCAACGTCGGGAAGGTGATCCTGGTTACGAGCGGAGACGTCCCAAAGACCACGTCGGGGAAGATAATGAGGTGGGCGGCAAAGGACAAGGTCATCCGAGGGGGAATGAGGATCGTATCGGAAATGAACTTCGGGATGGTCGGCAACTCGACCATGGTCAACAAAGATGAAAGCGGGACGTCATCTAATTCCAACAACAGGAAGATCAGCATCGCTTCGGAGGATCTCACGGCGGCCTATTCATTCTCCGGCCTCGGTAACACGAGCCGTCGAACCTTGATCTCCCTGCTTTGATAAGCTATGCTCAAAAAGCGATTCCGAAATAAAAGCGCGCGAGTGTTTCTCTAACTAGTCTAGACAGTTACAAATGGAATGATAAATATCAACGGGTAAATTCCTAAGTGTGCTAATGGGCCGAGATCCGGCCCATTAACTCGCCGCCTCCTGTCCTCCTCCCGTGACGGATGATGCAGGCATTGTAATGTGTAGGTTCTGAAATGGAGTGGTGTGATCCCCAGAAAAACCTATGGCTCGGAATGAGATTCAGTCCCCTCTCCCCCCCCCCCCCCCCCCCCCACCAAACCCCCAACTCTGCAGAGTGTGTTCTGCCTGCCAAATTCACAACATGACACACAGAGGCACACTTTGCATGTAAACAGCTAAACAATTAAACACTGCAAATCATGCACTCACAGAATCAGCCCACCGTTCTTCTTGCTGATGACAATTTTTATTAAACCAGATCTTGAAATGTGTGTTGCTTGCTGCTGCTGCTGCTGCTGCTAGGCTGGTCATTATCAAATTTCCTTTTCCATGTCATATTAATTTCTTGTATTAAAAAAAATTGGGTAAAAGAAGGGGGGACTGCAAAAGAAACTGGTTGCTGCAAGCCGATTCCCTGGGCAAAAATGTTTTTCTCTTTTTCCTTCCCTCTATTTTGCTGATGGCAAGTGGGGAGGGGAGGGTGGGAAAGTTGTGTTTGCCTGCGACGACCACAAAGCTGATGAGGATTGCAAAAGGAAGAAAGTAAAGAGAGGAGGGGGGAAGAAGAAGAGGAGAAATGCCGGAAAAGCCATACTCATAATAACCAAAGAAAAGAGAGAGAGACAGAGACAGAGACATACATGCTTACAGACAGACAATAGACAGAACACACAAACAAAACACATCACCCAAATCGATTTCTTTCTCTCCATCTTAGCAAAGAATCGTATGTGGTGTCCAAGGTAGAAATGAAGTTACACAAATTCAGACAACCTAAAGGAGAAACAGAAACCACCCATATTTACACCCACCCCCCCCCCCCACCCCCCCCCCCCCCCCCCCCCCCCCCCCCACCCCCCCCCAACACTGTTTGATATTTCATGGGGGTAAATTTTCGACAGTGTGTAAGGCAATAAATAATAAGCTAATAGGGTAGCAGCTTTTTAAGACATAGTGGCTGTACCCGGACACACTGACTGAGAAACATGCCCTAGTGCTTAGGGCTTATCTGACTGATATAGAGGATGATTTTGGTTGACCCATCTGGATTAATTAATTGCATTGAGCTTAGGAAGAAGGTACAAAACAAGTTGTTGTTTTGTACTAGGGGGGAATAAAGCTAATCCCCATAATTGGGGCGTGGAAAAACATAAAGGATAGGGGAGGGTAAAAGGGGACATTATTACAGGAGGAAGATTTTTTTTATTAATTATTTTTCACAAATTATGGTGGGGTCACACTTTTCTCCTTCTTCTTCTTTTCTTGCAGGGCGTGGGGTTGGGGAGGGGGATGAACATGACCCTGTCGGTTGTTTTCCTTACCTTTTTTATTTCCTTTTGTAATTTGAATTGCTTCTGAATTTCAATGATAATTTCAAAAACTATATATATATATATAAGAAAATAATTGCTCCAAAACCCAATTCCTCCTAAGAAAGAAAGGGAGGAAGAATCCATTTGCATCTGTCGGGAGTAATTCAAAATTTTTTTGCTTCCTACTAACATGCCCCACAAACCAAAACCATTTATTACAAACAGTTCCCAACTCTTATCCCCTTTACCATACACTGGAAGAACAACTCAATCCTCTCAAACCACTCCCCGGAACGCCCAAAAGAAAAAGAGGAACGACTCAAATCAGAAAGGAAATGGAGACAAGACAAACCATCTCCCCTCCCCCCACCTTCACAAAGGAAAGGAACAAGGAACAACTTGTCTCTTGTTTCACAGGCCTGCCCATACAACAAGTAGCATAGTCACCTCACCATCCCAGCCCCCCTCTCTCCCGCACAAACATATGCTCCTCTTAAACCACACTTCCCCCCTTGCTGGCAGCACCGAAACACTTCCCCCATTTTCCAAACCTCCCAACCCACCTCTCTCTCTCTCTCTATCTCTCTCTCTCTCTCAAAGTCAGCAATACTAGAATTAGACTCCCCACCCTACTACTACACCTACCTTTCTGCACCCACACCCACACCCCACAGTTTGGACAGTAGTATCCTATGATGATGGTGATGAATAATACACAGAGATGCTGCTCCATCTTTCTCCTCCTCCTCCTCCTCCACTTCACCACCCCGCCCACCAGCCACCACCGCCACCACCCATCAGCAGCACTATCTGTGTCTGTGTCTGTCTGAAGTCTGAAGTCTGAGTGAGCTCCCCCCCTCTTTGCTGCTTCCAAACTTTTGGCCCCATCATCCCCTCCCCCATAAAAACCCTATCTTTGTCTCTCCTTTGGATCTTTAGATCAGATCTCCCGCCCCCCCCTCCTCTCACACGCACTCACTGCACCTTTTCTCATTTATGGTGTGTTCTTTAGCCTTTTAACTTATCCTCTTACTCTCTCAAAACCCCCCATCTTTGATTTTCTCTCCCCAACCCACCCCATCCAAAAAAAAAAAAAACAAATCTTTTGGGTTGATCGGAGTACCCATTTCGGTTTTAGTCCCACCCTTAATCTGACCTCCCCCGAAAAAAGATAGAATTATCCTGCAGCTTCTTCCTTCCTTGATGGTTGTTTAAAAGGGGAGAAAGATTTTGAAGATGGAGGAAGCAGCTGATTCAAGGAGACGCCAATTGCACTTCCACAACGGCACCCCGGTTAGTTTCCCGTCGTTCGGGGGTTCCACCGCGGCTCCCCAAACCCTAGACCACAACCACAGCGACAATATCCACCAGCTCCCCGGCCTCCAGCGCCCAGAGAACCTTATTATACGTCCTTACCAGCCCGAGATCGAGAAGGACTCGAACCCTGACCCTCTTTCCTTTGCCTTCTCCCCAGCGTCCTCCACGCCCACTCCGCCGCTGTCCGGTGCTGCCAAGTATAGGGAGTGCCTCAGGAACCATGCCGCCTCTGTCGGGGGGAACGTCACAGACGGCTGCTGTGAGTTCATGCCGTCTGGGGATGCCGGAACCCTAGAAGCCCTCAAGTGTGCGGCCTGCGAATGTCACAGGAATTTCCACCGCAAGGAGTACGAGGACGGACACGGAAGCCGCACCCACACTCCCCGGCTGCTCCTCCCGCCGCCTCATGCCCGGTTTACCGTGGTGTCCCCTACACCAGTCAACATGGCCTACGGAGGCGGTGGAACTGACCAGTCTTCTAGCGAGGATGTGGACGGTGTGACCCCGGTTGCTCCAAAGCCGGAACACGTAGGGTTGTCGCCTACGGTGCCGGGGTTCATGACGAAAAAGAGGAACCGGACAAAGTTCACCAAGGAGCAGAAGGAGAGGATGTGGGAGTTCGCGGAGAAGTTGGGGTGGAGGATACAGCGGCCCTACGATGAGGAGGTCGATAGCTTCTGCGAGTCGATCGGGGTAAGGAGGCAGGTCTTTAAGGTATGGATGCACAACAACAAGAACAACAGCAACAGCAGCAGCGCCAACAACAGCAACAAGATGATCGGCTACGAACTCGCGGCAAGGATCCAACAGATGCCGGGTACGGATCCCGAGCCGGACCACCTCGCGGGCCACAATGCTGGGGAAGCCGCGTCGCCCGGTGCCGGTCACAACCTCGCGTCGTAGGGTGGGGAGTAACTTCAAAGTATCAATCAGTAGGCTTCATTGATTGCCCAGATGTATGCTTAAATTATATGACCTTTTGTTAGGCCTTTGTTTTCATGATTGGAACGTTTTGTTTAATGCCTACTGCTGCTGCTGCTGCTGTTGCTGCTACTTCCTTACTGTCTTCCCTTTATGCCCTTGTTTTGTCTTTTCCTTGGAACACCCTAAAACCTTAATTTTGTTTATTTGTTAGTTTGTTTTGATGTGAGGATTGAGTTCAGTTCAAGTTAAGATCAGATGATGATGCTAATGATGATGAGTTTGGGATTAGGACATTGTTGGGTGCATGGTTTGGGTGTTGGGAACTAAACTCACTTCCCCCCTAATGGCATTGCATGATCGTTCTGTCTGAATCCCAAGTGCTTTGGATCTTCTGGCGAGTTCTGGCAACTATAAATATATTTCCTCTCTCGACAAGCTGTCGTTTTCTTTAGTGGGTCATCTAATTGCATTTATGACTAAATATAACTCATATATGGAATTATTATATTTACTCCCCTTTGTATTAAGCTGTGGGTGGGTTTAATGGGCCCGAGGAATGTTCTGTGGGCCTGGTATTGGACTTGTTAGATCAGGCCCACCTTTATGCATGTCTCTAAGTTCCTATTGATCTTAAAAAGGGGGAGGGAAATTCCGGGCCTTTTAGCCGAGGAAAAAGCTGAGGAAAAGAAATGGGATTCCCAACCCTCCTTTACCTTACCACTCCTATAAAAAAAGCTTTTAGCCTCATGGAATCTTTGTACTGAACGATGAGGATGATGATGATGATTCCTTTCCTCAATAAGTCACCTGCCCCTGTAGTACAGAATCTTGTAATGAAGATTTTGTTCTGTCTGTCCAAAACCATCAGAAGCCCATTAACTCAGGCCCAAAGACCAAGCCCAAGCCCATCATCTCCTGCGTTCAAACGTGTATTCTTTTGATTGTCTGGGAAAATAAAATATATGAACTCATTTCAACAAACAGTTACTGTTATCAAGAGATTCTAGCCAGGATGTCCTTCTTTATAGACAGACAAAGTCCCTCAGGACCATTCTGATGATGGCCTGGCAATGGCAACAATATTTAGAAGACTACACTGCTGTTTTTCGATACTTAAATATTTTGACGTAGTCTCGAGGCTCTCCCTATGGAGTCCGAGGAAATTTGGCTGGATCTGATGCGGGCGATTCGGCCGTGCCCGACGCGGGTGGCTTCACCGGTTGTGCAGGGCCGCGATGGATTATGCCAAGGTTCCTGAGAGTTATTACCAAAGCATTCGATATCAGGAACGTTGAAGATTAAAACATAATGTGGAGCAATGGATGTGGTAACCTACGCTAGCCTATCTCGGAACCAGGACCTTAGGGAGTGGGTAGTCTCCTCGGCGACATCCCCTGCCTTTTCCACTTCTGGTGAGACGGTATCTGCAGCGCTCTTCGCTGCTCCCTTTATGGCCTGGCCTACTTTATCCGCCATGGGCGCAGCTGCTTTGGCCCCGCTCTTTGCGGTGTCCTTAACCGCATGGCCCACTTCCCCTGCCTTCGGGGCGGCAGAATTCACGGCATCATGCGCCATGTCCTTGGTGGCGGTGAAGGTCCGGACTATATTGTCGGATACGGGAACCGAGGCGGACCCATCGGCGCCCACCTCAGACAAATTCAAGAGGAAAAGAAGGGTGGCGGAAACGAGAATGGCTGGCGATGCTTTGGGCAGTGCCATATTGGTTCTTTTCTTCCTTCCTGACCAGAGATTGTGTAAAACAACAGGAGAGATTGATTTGAGCTCAGAGTAGTTGTTTCCTTTAGGGAACTGAAAGTTTTTGGGTGGGTGAATTTGTAAGGGAAGGCTGGGGGGTCGGTCTATTTAGAGACTGATATGGGTTTTGGGTGATGGAGCCGAATTAGCGGAGGCATCAATTTGCGGACAATGAAATTTGGCTTGTGGTGGTAGCAAGAGAAATAGTTAATTCTTTAAAGGGTGTTATAAAATATTAATTAGGTATAAGTTACACCCTGATGGGTATCGGGGATGTAGCTCAGATGGTAGAGCGCTCGCTTAGCATGCGAGAGGTACGGGGATCGATACCCCGCATCTCCATTTTATTTCTTAATCCTTTTTTAACCTCTCTAGAGCTTGAGGTTTCTCAATCTGCTCCGATCTCCAGCACCAGCGTCTCCTGCAGACGTGGCCGAGCAATTGTACCTGGGAAACGGGACCTGTCCCGATTCGATGCACGCTACATCCCTGACAAGTACCTCGTAGTGCCTCCTGACTTCCTCGGCGGACTTCCCAGTGCCAACGTCCCTGGCGACTTTCTGCCACCGATCCGGGGTGTCCTCATGGTGCACGGCCAATGCCCTCTCGAACCGCTTGTTCTCCACAGGAGTCCAGTGCGTGTTGTGCGAAGAAGTGGGTGCCATAATCTGACTCGAACACAAGCCGGCGGTGAGTGTATTGCACAAGGGGGAGTTGCTTATATACTTGTTTGCTACGGACATTCTCGGTGCTCGAGCAACTTGTGTCCCCGACAAAATATGCGCAATCTGAAATCTTTAGGGGACTCCATGATGTTTGATTTGATTCTTGAGATGGGAAAGGAGGAAAATTCTGAATGATAAGTAAATTCTTTAACGATGAGGTAAATGAAAATCGGAATCTTATAGGTTAAAAAGTCCTATGAGGAGAGGGGACATTTAGAATCCTTATCATACGAAGAAACTTGCAATGGTAAGAAATATTCTTGTCCATGCCTGTGGTGGGGGTGTCGGCGGTTCATTACATGATATACGCAATTACTAGAAAATTGTACGAAAAATACCTATACACGGAGGTTCCCACCCGTTCGAAAAATATTTACGAAATATGATTTAAGTTTTGAAACTATCAGCGATCAAAACTAAAAATTATTGTTCCAAAAACTTATAAGTATTATTTTTTAAATTTTTTTAATTTTGAATAATATTTCATAAAAATTTTTCCAAGAAATAGAATACTATGATTATATCATTCATCCTATTTGTATTTGATCAATTGATCATACAAAACTAATAACATGTTCGATTTTCAAGTAAGAAATATATTATAATATTTTTACATTCTGGTAATAAGAAGAATTATTCAACCGTTTATGCCCTTCTTCCACCCTGCTTCCTTATGCCATATCTCGGACCCCCAAAACCCTAACCCTCTCCGCCGCCGCCGGCTCGTCCTCTCCGGCACGTCCTCAGCAGCGGGAAGCCATCCGCGTTTTCTGGGTTTGCAGCTCTCTCTCTACTTCTCTCCTTTGTCTCTTTCTCTCTTGGCTTGTCCTTTTGGCGTCGTGCTGACTTCGAAGTAGTGGCATTTTACCTTCCCATTCGTTCTTAAAGTTTTTGCTGTTGGGTTTTCCTGCGTAGGTTTCCTTTTTTGAATCCCGGATTTTGCTTCTGCCTTCTGAATCAGAAACGGAGACAAAGTTTTCGCCTTTGCCCTGTTGGAGATATGTATTTGAGGCATCTGGTGTCGAGGAATGCGACCGAGAAATTATCGAGACTTAACCATGGATTCATATCCAGGACGTCATGCCTCAGTCGGAGTATTTCCACCTTAAGTGCCGCCGTTCCGGTTTCCGGGCGTTTTCATTACGGGAGCAATGGAAATGTTGGTTTCAGTGAGGAGATGGGGCGTGATCGTTTGAGGTTTGGGGACAACAGAAGCCTGCACTCTGCGCGGGAGGCTGGATCAGAAGTGCGTGATGGAGAGGGTTGGGGCGACGATGAGGATGAAGACGATGGGACTACGAACGAGTTCTTATCACGTTTTGTGTGGATAATGCGAGGCAAGTTGAATGAGGCTTACCCAGATTGTGACAAGCAAGCTGTAGACGGTATGTTATTATTGATTGTGGAGAAAGTGGTGGATGAGATGGAGAAGGGCAGCCTCCAGGATAGGTTAGGGACAGGAGGGGATTCGGTTTCGCATGATTTGAGCGAGGATTTGTGGAGGACGGTTTGGGAGGTGAGTAATAAGGTTGTGGAGGACATGGAGAAAGAGAGGAAGAAAGAGAAGATGAAGGGCTTCTTGCAGGATGCTGAAGTTAAGGAGATGTGTAGGTTTGCTGGTGAGGTTGGGATAAGGGGAGATATGTTGAGGGAGTTTAGATTTAAGTGGGCAAGGGAGAAAATGGAGGAAAGTGAGTTCTCCGAGAGTTTGGAGAAGTTTAGGAAAAAAGAGGTGAAGCAAGGGAAGGATGTTTGAAGCAGATAGCAACAGAGATGAAGCTTCTGGTGAAGAGGCGACTGCTGTGGCAGGAAGATCTAAGATACTTTTCTCTTCCGAAGAGAAAAGGGAAGTTCAAATACAAGATATACGGCCTCGATCTCTCTGACCCTAGGTGGTCTCAAGTTGTTGACAAGATTCATGAAGCTGAGGAAGTCGCATTTCCTCAAGAACCTAAGCCAATAACTGGCAAATGTAAGCTTGTCACAGAGAAAATCCTGTCCATGGGTGTGGAGGATGACCCATCTCCACTTTTGACTGAATGGGTGGAGCTTTTGCAACCTAGCCGAGTTGATTGGATTTCTTTGTTAGATAAGATACAAGAAAAGCATATTGACTTATACTACAAGGTGCAAATTTCTTCCCATGATTATGTTAGGAGCTTTCATTTTTGTTGTTATGTGATCTTTAATTTTAATTTGTTTCACTTTTGACATGGTCTTTTGACTAAGCTTTTTATGTCATGACAAGTGTCCTGAAATTCTGCACTTTCCTTGTTATATTAGGTGGCAGAACTTCTCCTGGACGAGGCATCTTTCCAGGCTGATGCCCTTGACTTTTCCAAACTCATTGCTGTCCACGCTAAAGAAATGCGTTTTGAGGATGCAGGGAGAATATTTAAAAAGATGAATGACAATGGCTTCCCACCAGATATCTTGACTGCCACTGTCCTGATTCATATGTACAATGAAGCTGGAAAATGTCGTCCGTGCGAAAGAAGTGTTTGATAACTTGAGGAACCAGGGTCTCCGGCCAGATTTCAAGATCTACAAGTCTATGATCATGGGATATGTCAAAGCAGGTCAGCCGAAATTGGGTGAAGATTTGGTGAGGGTGATGGAGATGAAAGACATCAAACCGACAAGAGAGATTTACATGGCATTGCTCCATTCATTTGTCCTGTGTGATGATATAACTGGGGCCGCTAGTGTCATTACTTCCATGCAATATTCAGGGTTAGAGCCGAGCCTGGAAGAATATACATTGCTTATTGATGCCTGTGGAAAGGCCAAAAATCCTGAACAGGCTAGGAGTCATTTCAATTACTTGAGGAAAATGGGGCATAAACTCGATGACAAGATCACTGCCAGCATGATTGCAGCTTATGAAAAATCAAACTTGTTGGATCAAGCGTTGGATCTTCTTCTGGAATTGGAAAGGAATGGATTTGAACCTGGAGTTCATACCAATTCTGTCCTAGTTGACTGGTTTGCTAAGCTCCAGTTGGCTTGATGAGCGCCGAGAAACTGCTGGACAAGATATCTCAACAGGGCGAGTCTCCTCCTTTCAGACTACAGGTTAGCCTTTGTAATATGTACGCGAGGGCCAGAATGGAGAAGAGGGCTCTTCAAGCCCTTGGCATTCTGGGAGTCTAAGAAAGATGAAATGGACCTAGATGATTTCCAAACAGCCATCAATGGACTTGAAGCCGGCGGCTTCATCCAGCAAGCTAACGGCTGCGCAACATTATGGAATCTCGTGGTTTTTACCTTACCCGAAGCTCCTCCATCTCCGCCAAATGCACCCTAATAAATTCAGTCTGAGGATTCCTAGAAGACCTTCAATGAGATGAAACTCCAGCATATCAAGTCATTTCAACCAAAGCAAGATAATAATGCAGTCGTGCTCGTTTTGCCGCAGTTTACACGGCTTGTGCCAGCTCTTTCGATCTGTTTATCTGTAAGTGTGGCAGAGCTCAAGTACCAAGATTTAGCGGCAATGCCCGAGCCATATTAGATCATCCTGAACGCCTCATCATGATTTCACCGACTTTGTTCATGTACGTTCTTTTGTTCCTGATTATTGCAGAACTCAGGCTAAGCGGGACCAACAGGACAATGCTGGATGAATTTTCGCAGTTGCTGCACTTCATGTTGCTTGCAGAAAATACTTGTGGGCTACACTTGGTG